>JAZHYW010002757.1:0-41727 GCA_037355805.1 Ixodes ricinus
CGTGATCATCATGTGACCGGAGCGCAGCGCCCTCTGTTGGATGCAGCACAAAGCCTGTGTGACATCAGTTGAGCGCCATCTGTCGTACGCAGCTCGAACCCTGTGCGACATCAGCTGAGCGCCATCTGTCGTACGCAGCTCGAACCCTGTGCGACATCACGTGGTTGTTATCACGTGGTTGCACACACCCGAACAACTAACACAAGTTAAGCGGTCTGTACCCAAGGTCGACAGGTCGAGTCCCAGTCGCCCGCGCAGCCTTTTTAATCGAAAAGAATGCATTTACCGCGCAGCGATTCAAATCACGTCACCATCATGTGACCGGAGCGCAGCGCCCTCCCTCGGATGCAACACAAACCCTGTGCGACATCAGTTGAGCGCCATCTGTCGTACGCAGCTCGAACCCTGTGCGACATCACGTGGTTGTTATCATGAATTGCACACACCCGAACAACTAACACAAGTTAAGCGGTCTGTACCCAAGGTCGACAGGTCGACTCCCAGTCGCCCGCGCAGCCTTTTTAATCAAATAAAATGCATTTCCCGCGCAGCGATTCAAATCACGTCACCATCATGTGACCGGAGCGCAGCGCCCTCCCTCGGATGCAACACAAACCCTGTGCGTCGCTCACGTGAGCGCCATCTGTCGTACGCAGCTCGAACCCTGTGCGACATCACGTGGTTGTTATCATTGCACACACGATCAACTAACACAAGTTAAGCGGTCCGGGAAGCATTGTGCTCGTAGCTCAGGGGATAGAGCGTCGGGCTGCTGTACCCAAGGTGGAGGGGTCGAGTCCCCGTCGCCCGCAGAGCCTTTTTAATCGAATAAAAGAGGCATTTACCGCCCAGCGATTCAAATAATGTCACGTGACAGTCACGTGACACGTGGCGCTGTGCTGCGTCATGTGACCGCAGCGCAGCGCCCTCCCTCGGATGCAGCACAAACCCTGTGCGACATCACGTGAGCGCCATCTGTCGTACCCAGCTCGAACCCATTACAGGTAAGGTGATGGGTGACATCACGTGGTTGTTATCAGGTGATGACCACAACACCTGGCTTGTGGTTTGAGGTTTGCGGTTTGAGGTTTGTGGTTTGTGGTTTGCGGTGGCACGCTTCTGGCACGCGCCTGACACGCGACGCGCACGTGACCTCACACCACGTGACGCGAGGGCGGGACCTCGCTGAGCTCCGATTGGTCACTGGATAATGCCCTGTGGGCGGGGCCATCGATGCCCACGGCCTGTCATTGGTCACTGGGATGGGAGAGAGGGAAAGGGCCCCGCCCTACTGCGCTGTGATTGGTCGGATCGGGTTAGGCTCCGCCCTCCTGCGCTGTGATTGGTCGGATCGGGTTAGGCCCCGCCCTCCTGGGCGTTTGTTTACAAGTTGGCCGAACTGGTACATGTTTCCTACTACTCACTAGCATCAGCTGAACATATACATTGAGCGCATACACATACACGGCACAACAAACATGAATAGAACAGCACACCTAATAACTACTTCTGAGCTCTGACGTTTCCGCTCTTTATACAGGTCGTTTTGTAAGAACGGAGTTTTTCGGTGACCACCTAAGCAATAAATAATATCTGTAAGCATGTTGGATTTTTTTTCAGTGATGTCATACCTCTGAGAGTATTTCGAACGGCTCAGGGGATGAATCTCTTAATAAAAAATAAACGCTCATGCCGCAATTATTTGAAAACCAGTAATCAAGCCGCTCCACTGCGGCAAGTCGTATACTGAAAACATTATATGAAATTATTTCTGATATGTTTATTGACACATTCATATCAGTTGGCATATGTTGCATATCAGTTCTTATATGCCGCATATCAGTTTTTGGTTATTTCATATCAGTTTCATATATCGCATATCAGTTTTTGGGTATTTCATATTACTTTCATAGTGTCGCATATCAGTTTTTGGATATTTCATATCAGTTCTTATATGCAACATATCAGTTTTTGATTATTTCATATCAGTTTCATATATCGCATATCATTTTTTGGGTATTTCATATCAGCTTCATATGTCGCATATCAGTTTTTGGATATTTGATATCAGTTCTTATATAGATTCATATAATTTTTTCAGTAGGGATGTTTATTTCCACTAATTAAAAGGTTAATTAACGAATTTTAATTAACTAGCCGACTTATCGCAACGATTAGCCACCCACATAATGTACCCCTGGCCGTATAACTCACCTGCACAAACCGTATCAGTGCATCTTTTACGGATTTTTTAAAATAAATCTGTTCGAATTAAATGACACCCGGTATATTGTGAAACGTATATGTAAACAATATTTCATAATATCTATGGCCATGAGGTGCCCATTTCTGACGTACGTGCAGGCATTAATTCATTCATTCAAGGACACCAGCACGATTAACTTTTAATACTGCGACACAAAAGTTCATCAGTCACGGGTATTTCATGCGACCTACCACACTTCGCGACAACATTTTATACCGTGTAAAAAAGATCAGCTTGAACATTAGAATTTTACTTAAACACGAAAAAAGAAAGGACAGAACAACAGCATGATCAAACAGACATGTACACGTTACCCAAAAAAGTAACTAAATACCGTTACTCGTTACTCGCTCAAAAAGTAACTAAATACGTTACTCGTTACCGATTCTCAAAAGGAACGCGTGAGTTACCTCAAAAGTAACGAGTTACTTTTCACGTTACTTTGAAGACCAAATACACAACTGTTTTTGTTTCATGGTTTATTGTTTTCTTTTTAGTAGTCGTTGCCCTTAAGCAGCAGCTGCCTGTCGAAGTTTTCATCAGTTATGTTTCCCGCTTCCTTGAAAATACATTTCCGGTGACGCTGAAGCGTCGTTCTACTGACGCGCTCGAAGGAACGGCAGTGTTGTGCTTCAGCAAGAGCTGGTGAATCTTCGGGAACTGCGCCTTCATTGAGGACAGCGGGTAAGGGGTTATGTGCCTTCCCGTGTTTGCAACCTCCGGGTTTACATTCGGTCCGTACCCGGTTCTAGAAAGTTCAATTAACGAACCTGATTGTGCTCGCTGGGTGAAGGACATTCTCAGCTGTAGAGTTCAGTACAGCAACGTTTATCGCTGGACACGTCAGTCGAACTGTTCGACTGACGTGTTCAGCGATACATGTTGCTGTATTGTCATACTGTTTATTTGTTTTTCGGGTTTTCCATCTGCCTTTGTCGCAATAGACACATACTAAGGCTAGAATAAAAACAAGGCCGTTAAAGCGGTGTTGTACACGTTACTCCTCAAAAGTAACGAGATACCGTTACTCGTTACTTGGCCTTCAAAGTAACTAAATACCGTTACTCGTTCCTTTTCTGAAAAAGTAACTAAATACGTTACTCGTTACCGAAAATAGTAACTAGATACAAGTAACTCGTTACTTGTAACGCGTTACGTACATGTCTGGTTCTAAATTTCAAGCTGACCTATTTACGGGTACGTACCAACAAGCTCAACTCTTTACTGTTGTACTTAAACATTTTGATTCATGTAAAATAGATGTGACTTGTAAACAAAGGGATGTTGAGTCGTATGAACACGACGTTACGTGCGTTAATGTAGATATTATTTTACTGTTGCGTCGAAATTAAAGTAACTGAATTTCATTCACTGAATTTTTAGCACCTGCAAAAACAACTGGATTTTGGTACCTCGAAAACAAAAGGGAATTGCACGGACGATAGAAGGAACTATACAGTTAATCCTTGCATGGCGTAAATAGTGTCTGTTACCAAAAGCAACGCGGAAAATATATTCCCAATTTAGCGGTTCAAACCGGTTCGAACCGGTTCAAACTGGTTTGAACCGTTAGTTTTTGCTCCCTGGAATTGAAGCGGAACCGAACCGAAAGCCGTAAACCCGAACCCGAACCGAACCGTTAAAAATTTGTAGTTCGCCACTCTGGTCCTGGCATCCCTGTAGAACGAAAGAATAGCATTAATTGAAACGAAAATGTTAGCCCCGTGCTGTGTTGATACCAGAGCAGTGTACCTCTGCAGGGTGTCTGCCAGCAGAGGAAAGCTTGAATTGTCAATGAAAGGCCAGCAAATTGTCAGGGAAAGTGTAAAAAAGCTGGCCAAGTCTGAGAACATTGAACAGTAAATATAATGCAGCAGAGCGCAGCCATGCTGGATGGCGCATCGGAGAAGCCGTGTTGGCTAAATCCGCTCCAAATGTTGCTCGGCGGTAGAAGTCACAAACTGAATAAACGAAAAAGCCTCTGTACCCTCTTGGGAAACCCCAATATGAACAGCGTATTATGGATATTGGTAAACAATATCCTTTTATTGTATTACAATACAATATGGATAGTGTATTGGAAAACATTACATTTATTGTATTGTATTACAATAAGGGTTTGTTATGGGATTCCAATATCCATAATACGCTAAAAATATTGGAATCCCATACCGTATAAACCCTTATTGGATCCCCATGTGTCGTATGGGGATCCAATAAGAGTTTACGATTCCAGTGTACTTAGCGTATTATGGATATTGGAATCCAATATATTCTATCGGCTACCAATAAAACTATATACGTGTTGGAATATCACGTTCAGCACGACATTTCTTTGCAATGCAGTCTCCTTGTGTGTATTTCTGAGTGATGAAATAAAAAATGTTGCTGTTGTCAAATTATGAATAAAGAAGCAAAACACTGGGCTTATCCATACCAAATATATTTCACATATTCCTGAACTGGAGGATCCAGCATTTACTGCAAAAGAAAGTTAATTGTTTAAGACCCTCATTCAAAAGCTTGATGTTTGAAAATAGAGTGTGGAATCCTCACCTTTTAATGAAAACAGCACCTGCTAGCTGCAGCCATATAGAAACTGCAAGATAAAAATTTGTGATTAGTTCGCGACAAGTAGCAATTCCTCACTAAGCCGGATAGATTCAAAGTTATGTCTGCGTTGATTGCGGAAAAATAAGCTTCAATGCCACTGCCCCGGGTCATTCTGAGCTCGGTCAATCAAATATACGTATCCGCTCGCCTGGCTTCAGTATTCCTGCTTCGCACCAAACTAGAGTATCTGGAATGCTCACCTTTGAAGAAAAACAAACTGGTGCTTGCTGGCTTGTAGGCCGTTGAAACTGGAAGAGAGATTTGCGATTAGTTGCGTCCAAGTAGCAGTTACTTTGAGTAGCCACGTAAAGTACACTAAGTCGGAAAGATTCAAAATTACATGTGCGGGACATAGATATCCTCTTGCGACGTAACTGGGCACACGTCAATGTCGCCAGCATGTATTACAGAAAAATAAGCTTCAATGCAGGAGCCCCCCGTCGTTCTGTCTATCTATGCTGGAACGCAAACTAAATGATGTAGAAAACTGCATCGGGCACTGATTGGCTAGTCTCTCGGGTCACGTGACATCACGTTGAAATGTCGTTTTTCCCTATGCAGTTCGAGCTATGCTCGTAAAATGATGCAGTTGCCGGTGACGTCAAAATGTCGTCACGATGCACTTTGACGACGCAGTTAACAGAGTGGTCGAGACGAAGCCGGAGATCGTTCTGGATCGTAAAAGATGGCGACCCTAACATATGCATCTCTACTGTTGGGCTCGCCAGCGGATCGAGTTTTTAGAGATCACCGGGATGCTTTCGAGACGAGCGATGCGAGGTTTGCGGGCGAATACCGGCTGACCAAAGGGGTGATTCGCTGGCTGTGCGACCAGCTTCGCGGAAAGCTCTAGCGGCGTCGCGAAGGGCCCCATGTGCTGACGGTCAAACAACAAGTCCTCGCAGCTCTACGCTTCTACGCCGCTGGCGGCTTCCAGGGAACCGTCGGGAGCAACGAAAACAATGGTGTTCACCAGTGCTCTGTGAGTCGCGTATTCGCTGATGTCACCAACACTACCATCGATTGCCTCGGATCGAAGTGGCTGTGTTTCCAGCAAACTCAAGCAGAGAAGGCGCTCACAAAAGGAAGTTCTTCGAGCAATGCAAGTTCAGCGGCGTGATCGATAAATATTCTAAATACTCTTACACGATTCAACACGATTGTGTTTTCATTTGGGTGCACCCCATATAAGCGATTTGGCTGAGCGAAAAGCCAAGCAACGGTAACAGGCTTAAGTTGAGCTAGTTGGTGTGACAAAACTGGGCACATGTTTTGTCGCCTACAGCAATACTGAAGCCAGACAAGCGGTACGGCATATTTAATTGACGGAGCTCAAAACGACTGGGGACGCTTTCACTGAAGCTTGTTTTGCTGCAATACACGCATGTATTGCAGCAAAACAAGCTTCAGTGAAAGCGTCCCCAGTCGTTCTGAGCTCCGTCAATTAAATATGCCGTACCGCTTGTCTGGCTTCAGTATTGCTGCTTCAGAGCAATCTAGAAAATCTGGAATCTTCACCTTTGAACGAGAATGAACTGGCACCTGCTGCCTTGTGGGCCATGGAAACTGCAAGAAAGATTTGCGATGAGTTGCGTTCAAGTAGCAATTTCTTTGAAGTGTCAGCCACCTTAGGCAGCACGAAAATTTTGGAGCAATTTGTATCACATAAACTCCCCTTTTGGAGCAGGGAAAATCTCGTTGTGAAGCGCCTTAGTATCAGGAAAACTAAACATTTTGGAGCAACACAAACAAATAGCACTTCTGTACTGTGTTTTGTTGGTGGTACCAGTGCCCATTCATTAAATCAGATCGTGCAGCACATTAAAAACCGCAGGTTAGCAGTAGTACTGCCCTGACAAATTGCCCTTTCACAGGCTGTCGACGGTATTGCGGTACTCAAGCGGCACGGGGACACGTTATCTCTTTGCGGCTGTTTGTCCCCTGCTTCGTCATGACTGCTCCGGGCCCGAGTAGCTTTCGGCGCTTATTGATGGCAACGTTCGAGAGGACTAATTCCTTTTGCCGAGGCCACCGACAAGTGCGTGGCAGGCCGCTAGTTTGATATCTCGAAACGGGTGGTGCGCCAGTGGCGGCTGTGGCGATCCGAGACTTACAACTATGGCGCAAACAACGAGGTTTTCACGAACCAAAGTCGGGACGATTTCGAGAGTTAGAGGCAAAACTTGCGGCGTGCGTCGCGAAAGAACGCAACCCGTGTCAAATGTGGCCCTATATAATTTCTTTATATATTTATTTTTAGTTTCCTGGTACGCGGTGTGGGGGAGTCAACCTACATTCGAGTCGACTTACAATCATGTAAATACGTTTCCTCACTCGCATTGGTAATCATCGGCCGTGATTCTGACCCAGGAATATTGGGCTCTATACCCATCCCCGCCTTTTTCAAACTGGTGAGCATAGGACGGATGCGCGGTCGTGTAATCACTAGCAGTAAAGCTACAGGCTAAATTTATCTACAGCCTGAATGACGGTCGATATAACCTAAGTCAGACCGACCTCTCACTGTGTAAACCTTCAACGCAACTTGGTTTGTTTCAGTTCTTTCGTGATAAATGTACTCAAGGTGTCCGAGCATCCTAAACTATAGCGATTAATTAAACTGGTTTGTAAGCTCCATTCTGAGTTCACACGCAGTGCGACAGTATGACAACCAAGTGGGTAACCAATCGTTTACGGTATTTGACATGAAAAAGAACACGCAACAATTCGCAACAAGGAAATGAAGCAACGACCACGCAAACGAAAAGATAACCACATTCGGTATTGATGCCGCTGGTCTGCCAGTGAACGAGCGTCCGAGCGGATTTCTACTATGGGGTCTCTAACTTACTATGCGCATGCAGAAAAAAAATTACGTTTGCTCATCTTCGGAAGGACTTAGCAGTGGTGATGCAGAATAGAGCAGCCACAACGCCGCATTCCACAAGGGTCGCAACAAAACAATAATGTCACTGAGCCGGAAGCCTGGATTGTGATGGCTATTTTCCACACGGTTCCTAATCGAAAACGCCATTCTTCCAAAAAAGAAAGGATTCGTTCACGGACCGACTAGCTCTTTCTGGCGCAGTTTGGCGTGGTTTGGCGCAATTTATGTATTTAGGCCAGCAGGCAAAGCGGGAATTTATCAAAATGGCACAATTGACACAGCTGGACCACCCCTGAAAATTACATGCGCGTGACATAATATGCTTCTTGCGACAAAACTGGGCACACGTCGACAAACGTGTTGTCCACGTGTATTGCAGCAAAACAAGCTTCAATAAAAGCGTCCCCAGTCGTTCTGAGCTCCGTCAATTAAATATGCCGTACAGCTCGTCTGGCTTCAGTATTGCTGCTTCAGAGCAAACTAGAAAATCTAGAATCCTCACCTTTGAACGAGAACGAACAGGCGCCTGCTGGCTTGTGGGCCGTGGAAACTGTAAGAGAGATTTGCGATTAGTTACATCCAAGTAACAATTTGTTTGAGTAGCCACCTACAGCACACTCAAAATTACATGCACGGGACATAGATGCCTCATGCGACGGAACCCCCTTCATCCTTGTTTTCTGTTAACTCTGCTCACCTTCGCCACTCGCCTCCAATTTCTGTGCTACTTCCTTAATCTCAATTCCCTGGTTCCCAAAGGTCACGCCATGGCTTGCGCCAGGCACGGATCTGTCAGCTCTGCGACCGGCGCTATTGTGGCAAGGACGCCACAGCACCTGGCGCTTGATGTCTTCTTTTAATATTTTGAGCATGGCTCAAAACAGGTTGATGGGTGTCTGGTATGCCCTTTGCTTACTTGCGGATTGTTCCGAAAACAGGGGTAGGCGCTTCTGCTATCTGGGCGCATGCTCGGTATTTTGCAATAGTTGAAATATCAACTCTGCAGGAATCTTGAAACATAACAAACAGAATGATCTGCATGCCAAAAGGCATAGCAAATGAAACACCCACCATCTATCTATTTTCGGTTCTTGTCCGGAAGAAGCTGTCGTATATGTAGCCTCCCTCGCTCAAGCCGCTCCTCTCTAGTGTTCCTGGTTGGGTCTCGTCCTGATGAATCGTCGGTGGAGGCCTGAGGTGTGGACAACATCAGATTAGACCTTTTGAGACATAATCCATATACTTGCTGAGAGGAAGTACACACTAAACGAATCACAGGCATGTCATTTCTAGTGCGTTTTAAATTGAGAGGCCTAATGTAAAATGAGACGTCAATACTGACGCACCCCTGTTGCGAACCTAGAATTTTGAAGGCCTTGTCCCCCTCGCCAGGGGGACAAGGCACGTGAATCCCAGCATGTGGATGAAATGTTTACCGTAACATCCCGACTCAATGCCCATCCCCAAATATTCGGCCACCACACTTTTAGCAAAACATATTTTTTTAGAAACCACCGAGTTATCGATTATTCCTACAGAAGCCTGAACCAAGTATACTCGTACCGTGGCTTGTTTGCTCCGTGCTGCCACCGAGTTAACTCGGGCTGACAATGTTTTTCTTTTTTAACTGGAACCCACGTTTTTAGTTTTGGTTTCACATGTTGAGGCAGGTGGATAGTTTTGTAGAGATTCCTTCCTATGCGCTTCCGAGTCAACATTTTTGCAATGGCAAACCCCTGGGCTTTGATTTTGCGCTACATGACGAATGCTGAAACTCATATAGGCGGGCAACAACTCAGCTTGAAAATACTTGCTCTTGGTGGCAGAGAACAAACTCGTGTTCCTGATTAACAGCCGCTTGATGCCAAGAATTGCTGCACATATCCGAAAGAACCCAGTCTTAGTCTAATACAGATGCTTTGGCCAGACAGACACACAAAAGCATGACACAAGACCACTATAAAGACAGGAAATAGAGTGTCTGTGAGAAATGAAACACACAACTCAGATAGGCATCAATCACTCACCTTGAAAACAGTTGCCATGAGTGGCAAAGAGCAAACTTCTGGCCTTGATTGGCTGGTGCTTGCCTCCAAGACCTCCATGTTTCAGAAAGGACCCAGTCTTAGTCATACCTGGGTGTTTTTGCAGGAGAGACAACAAAATACTAATGCAAGACCACTATACAGTAGGAAATGGCATCCAAGAGGAACGGAACACAAAACTCATATAGGCGGGCAATCGTTCACCTTGAAAATACTTGCTCTTGGTGGCCGAGAACAAACTCGTGTTCCTGATTGGCAGCCATTTGCTGCGAAGAATACCAGCACATATCCTAAAGAACCCAGTCTTAGTCTAACACAGATGCTTTGGCCGGACAGACACAAAACGTCTGATACAAACCACAAAAAGCAGGAAATTGTGTCTGTGAGAGATGAAAACAGGCCCAGGTGGAAAGGCTCGTTCTCTGTTTCACCTTAGTCAAATAGTGTAGCTCATTTTGCTAAAACAGTGCATCATTTGCTAAAAAAGTATAATATATATTTGCCTCATTTAGCAGAGTTTACTGCCAAGGATACCTGCACACCAGAAGAAGTCAGACTTAGTCACAGTTTTTTTTTCTTTTGATGAGCGACAACAGAACCCTACACGGGTGACGTCGGAAAACCACCAACACGGGCCGCCCGCGTTCACACGCAGCAACCGAATTGCTGCGACTTGTTATTGTGATCATGAAATTTGAATTTTCTTGCAGTATTTAGATACACAGTGATATCAAAAACAGGTTTTTATATCTTTAAATTGTGATGAGAATACTAACTCCTCTTTTTGAAACAGTTTATTTCCAAAAACAATCCATTTCAAACCAGAACTAAGTTTTCAGTTGTCATCATAACCACCACACGTGAAAATATTGCATTCCTGATTGGCTGCTGCCGCTTCAAACGCATTCGAGTTGTCCGAGTTGCTCGTCCGTTTCGAGCCGGACCAGATCTCAGCAATTCGTGTCGATCTAGGGAAAGCTAGGGAACAACCCGCCAGCAACCCCGAAATTGCGGGAAAGGTTGCCCCGTCTGAAGCGGGCCTAAGACAGCCTATTGTCTGGTAAAGAGACCATCTAGGAACGTTCGTGTGTTTAAACGTTGTACTATCCCTTTTACAAAACAACAACAACAGAAAAACACATTTCAGCGGGAAAAGTTAAGGAAAGGGAATGTACCATTATGTTCAGTGAAGTTCGGTGACAACACTCGGGACTTGAGCAGGAATGCCGTTATCCTTGGTGTGACTCCATAAGACTGTCTTGCTGCCTTTGCTGGAGTTTATCTAACTAAAGTCACTGTACGAAAAGTAGAAGAAACATATGTGGATAACACTCATTATTCACAAGAAAACTTGTCAACATCCAAAATGACCCATGGAGAAAATTATGCGAGAAATGTTTCGGCCACGTTGGCCGAGTCACCTCTCGTGGCGAACGTTTCATTGCAACTTTAATTGTAGTGAACAGTTATGGGTATATAACAAAGTGCAATTTGGGTTTGTACGAAACTACAACACGCAAAACAGCACTCTAATACAGTATGGTGAGGTACCTCTGAACGAATTCCAGGGTTTCATGGTGCCTCCTTCAGATACCTGATGTTGAACATGAGATTTGTGCACCAAGGAGTGAGCAAACAATGACTTCCAATTAGTCTCAAGCGCAAGCGACTTGTCGACAAGGAGCGCAATGTGTAGAAGGTCGTCTAGAAGTGTGCAGCCAAAGATGAAAAAGCAAGATATAAAGATATCAGAATACAATCACACCAAAAAGGGTCCGTTGTAGTGAGACTGTCTAGCATCTAGGCACAGTAATGAGTTAACCGACGTACAGCCGCGATTCACTTTGCGTTGATTGAGGTAAAACATGGCCAACGAAAAGATATAAAACGCGTTTTTTTTACACTATTTGCTTTGCGCAGTTGATAGCAGAGCAGTTGGGTGGCGTCAGAAAAATCTGACTCGCTAGCGTTTCTCAACTTCGATCGGCGCCAGTCAGCACCATAGATCAGTTGTCGGCATTCATGGTCTACTCGGGAGGAAAAAAGCACGAGCTCAGAGCCGAGCGTCGATCGCGACTTCCCTAAAGAGAAGCTCCGGTAACAATTCGGCGACTCGTCAGCTTCAAACAACGGCGCTCCGAACGAGCCCGCGACACCCGCGAATCTAATACGTCGAACGGTCGCGGCAAAAAGCACGCCGGAAGGAAGGGTGCTGGAGGCTGAGTATACGAAAGAGACGCTGCGCTGGTTTCTGCGTCTATTTCGCACATGAGATAACAAGATAGCAAAGCTAGACGAGTGTAACGCTGACTGACGTTACATTGGAGTACACGCAGTCGAAATGAAGCCTGTAACAGAGCACAGCTAGACAGGGACTCCGGAAGTAGATTTTGAGGGGGGGGGGAGGGGGCTGAAGTCGAACATTTTGTTTTTTTTGTATATTTTATTATAGGAAACAAGGGCTGGAACCGAATTTGTGTTGTTTTATTTTTACTTATTGTTTAATAAACAATAAAATATTATTTGCATGAAGTTGGTTACTTAGCATGTACAATCACTTTTCCTTCCTGCTTTATAACAACAGTAGGGAGTCTTAGTGGCTCGTACGCAAGAGCCTTGCGTACGCAATACAATTGCTGGTCGGAAATGCATACGCATAGAACGCAATATTGCGTTTTGCGCATGCACCTTCCGACCCTCAAAGCTTTTACGTACGATCCACGAAAACTCTCTAATATCGCGAAAACGCTTATGCATAGTGCTTCAGGCGATTTCAAAATCCCTACAAGGATACAGAGCATTGAAAAATTGAATTTGCGGAGAATCACGTTTATTATTCTTCAAATGTTCATCCAAAAAGACATCCACTCTATGAAATGGACGAGTAAGCCAAGAGAATTACATATATACAATGACATCTTAATACATATTAAGAAAATGCACACAAAAGCGTGATGAAGGAAACCGATCCATATATAGGCCTCAAGGCCATGTGTGTTGATTGCCTCAAGGAAGACCAAAGGTCGCCGTTCGCTCAACAGTTCTGGAGACAAATTCCTTGATGATGTCGTTAAGGTTGAACTCGGAGGTTCTTCCTTTTTGAATGTGCAAAATAAGGAGGTGCGGTAGCCTCCCGTCACTCATGCGGCTGCGTAGATACGTTCTAAATTCTAATTCGGCGTAAGGCACTAAACAAGCGCTCCCCCGAAGCGACAGATGCGGGCACAGAATGAAGAAGTTTCGTATATCTTACGACTTGGTTCAGGAGGTCACGAATTTCGTCGGATTTTGCCTGTTGTGCCCTCAATATGGCGTCAATTGTGAGGGAATCAAGTTTGCATAAAAGAGCCGGCAAAATCAAAAGCTTCGCAGAGAGTCGGGCCAGATCAAAATCACATGCAGGCACTCCTATGGCCTCTTTCGGGTCATCTGTAGTGAACTGTGTTCGCCCGGCTGCGTTAACCAAGCTGCTCTCTAGTTTTACTAGCTGTTTCTTACCAGACTGTTCACACCGCCGTTGAGATTCACTCATAATGCAGTCTACAGCCGCAAAGTACTCCCTCCTTAACGCTGCCTTGCAATCAACAACAACTGGCGGAGAAGGTGTGCTGCTCATTTCAAACCTTTTTGGCGGTTTTGTCGGCTTTGCGCTGCGAGGATCCTTCCAACCTAGCCACATTGCAGTTGAGCTCGTGCAGTCCCACAACTCTTCAAACGCAACTTCAGACCGCAGACGGGACATTGCCTCGCAGAGAGTCTCTGCAGCCTCTTTGATACCTGCGGCGCAGAACGTTGAACGTTGCAGTACCCTTGCAAGTTCTTCGCATGGGTCGAACAAAGCTATAGAAATGTTTATTCCTAGCAGCGTTTCAAACCTTTTCAAAAGCCTCTTACACCCTTCAAAATGGTCCTGCTGTTGTCCGCAATCGAATATCCTCCTCGTAGCAGCTCGTTCAGTGTCTTCTGAACTCTAGCATAGTTTTCAACGAACCTTTTCATTGACTTCATTCTGACAGTCCACCTTGTTGGGTAAAGCGGAAAAAGGTTATTTGGCGCCGATCCGGCCTCTTCCGCCGCCTCGCGTACTGGAGGAATTACAATAGATGAATAAACAGCTTGGCGCTTCTTCGAAGTCGGAGTGGGGGGGCTCAGCCCAATCCTGAAAAATCTGGGGGGGGGCGGGCGCCTCTGCCCCCTGCTCCCCCCGGTTCCGGAGTCCCTGCAGCTAGAGGCTTTCAACGGGGGTCACGTGCGTTCGAATAAGCTGCGATTTCAAAACTTCGTGTCTCCTTTCTGTCCTTCGGTGTTTACTTCAATCCGTGTGCACCAAAGCACTCAATGCTGCAAGTAATAAAGTCGTGTATGCGTACCTTTCGAAGCGATTGAAAGTGTGTTGGTTTCGCTTGGTGCCCACGAGCAAAGAGCGCGACGAACTGTCATCCGTCGGTCGCGCCGGTCGCGCGACCGACTGATGCCGGTCGCGCGACCGGCCATCGGCGCGCGGATGGCCGGGCGCGACCGACGCCCGCCCGCTGCGCATTGCGTATGCTCGGCGGCTCGGCTTGGCGGCTCTCTCGTCTCTCGGCCGCTCTGCTGGCTCGGCCGCTCGGCTACAGCCTTGGCTACAGCGCAGGCTCTCTCCCTGCGAACTGCCTCCGAAGCGCGAGCTGGAAGGCTAGGTTCGACATTGTACATGTTCCTTTTAAAAGTACACGGAAGTGACGTCTTCACGTCTGATTGGTTGGAAGCAAAACTGACGTAATTTCCCTAGAAAAAAGTGGGCGGAGTCGGCTACCGGACGTGACAACAAAGTGACGTTTCGTTTTGTACTGAGTACGTTTCAAAAGGTACTAGCTCCTGAGAAGGTGTCTTTCGTTGGTCATATTTTCCAAACCGCATCGTCGTCGGGCGATTGTGCCACTTTTCAACTAATTTAGTTATTGTTTTCGCCGGGAAGACTCACCGGCAGCACCGCGCAGCATTCGAGCTCCCGGAGGATTGCAAGCGTGCGACGCAGCGCCGGCAGCGCGAGACAACGTTGGCGCGAGGAGCCGGAGGTGGAGAGACTGCAAAACGAAGCTCGTGGACGTTCCCGACTGTGGAGCTTCAAGTGTTGTACACTTCGTTTCTACGACACGGAGTGCTTCCAAAGTTCGGTGGCGAGCGACGAGCACGTAGCGCGGGACTGAAGACAGTCGGCGTCTCTGTCCGCGTCGCGTCCGTCGCTATGTGCGTCGTGTCGGGGTCCGGCGCTGCTGGCTCCGCTTCCCCGAGACGCCGAGCGAGAGGTACGACGTGGAGACGGGCCTCGGGCCGCTCGGTAGGATATTCGGCGTCATCGGTTGCGTGAACGAAACGATGATCGCCATCGTCGGCCCGTCCAAGAACGATCCCACCGCCACGAAGGCGGTGTACTGTGCCGCAAGCATTTCTACGCCCTCAACGTGATGGTGGTAAGTACGCTCGAATTACGTACTCAAAATCAGTTCCATGTGTGTCAAAAAGAATACAGCGTAACGCCGGTACGGTGTGGATATGCCATTTTATAAATGAGAGGTGCGGGCTTGTGTGCTCCGCCAGGGGCGGACGCAGGTATTTCTAGAAGGGAGGGGGGTCAGGTTTTTGGTCAGCGTATCATATGTTTAAATACCCCCCCCCCCCCCCGTTTCCACGCCCTAAATTTTTACACATGTAGAATTCAAGAGGGGTGTCAGGACATCCGGACCACACCCTCTGAATCCGCCCCTGTGCTCCGACTGCACGAGCGTGTGCTCAATGTAGTATGTCGTGACTTTTAAAACGTGCATCCTCCCGCCTGCCACATTATTTTTGTTTGAAAGAAGTGGTTGCTTGTCATCATATCTTGCGTCCATGAAGGTGTGTTGCAATCATGTTAATAGTGTCAAAAGAACTTGGAAGGTTCTGGAATTGAGACTGCTTTGTGAACCATGAGCGGAACATTCAGGTAAATTCATGTCGGTATCTCTCTCACACTTCCAGATGCGTGACGCCGAATGCCGGGTAAGATGCATGGAGCCACGGTGCCCTGGGTCGGTGCACGACTCCTTTGTGTAATGCTTCTCTTGGCTCTGCGGCAACATCAAGCAAGGGTGGCTGGTAGACGACCACAGGCTCCTCCTCGGTGAGCATGCTCGTTTCATTCCTCTTGCATACGGTGGCTGTGTACCCCTTGAAATCCACAGTTCCACAGAAAATGTGCTGTACCAAACATCAACTGTGCAGGCCCTGTGTCTATACCTCTGGCACGTCTTTGTAAATACTATCCAAAGGAGCATAGTACCAGGAAAACACAAAGTTGCAATCACCTCTTTTCGCTGCTTTCTTGCCGTCAATTTTAAAGAGAACAGATTATAATAGGTTCCGTCCTCTAAACGTGCAGGCGACTTTGGCTTGGAGTCTTGGTTCATCACCCCTGTCCCTGGGATCCACGTGACCTCCATTTGCTTGCTGCCGGTCTAGTAAGGCACATTCCTCGATCAGGTCCGTTGTGGAGCGCTGCAGTGGGCTGTTGAAAAACAGGTTCTGGTGTCTGCAAAGGCACTGGACTCTGCATTACCATCCATCAATAGCCACCACCACCATTATGACGGCACGTGCAGTGCTGCACAACGCCTGCCTTGCATTGAGCGAGCCAAAACCCGAGTCGGGTTCCGACCTTGAAAAGTCAGAGTTGGAGTCCGAGCCGAGCTCAGAGGGGTCAGTGTCTGGTGGCGAGAGGCTGGCTCCTGCCAACCTTCCGGTCGGCCTCTCGGACAGGGCTTTGAGGCAACGCCTTGTCGCCCGGTTCGAGACCCGCTGCAGCCGTGCCCCTGCGCAGTGCCGCACACGCCAGGATGGCAGTCCCACCCATGAGGGATGTCGCCAGGAAGGTGGTCCCGCCCAAAGGACACCGTCGGGGTGCCCCTACCGCCCTCGCCACGGTGATGCCCAGCACGGACGCCACTGGCAACGGGGAGCCGCTCGCCACCACGATAAAGGTCTCGACCACCAAGGACCCGTCTGTTCCCTTGCCGTCAGTGAAGCCCTCCCCGTGAAAGCCGTCAAGTGCACACTTCACTCGCTGCTCTGCAGTCATGGCCGCCCATAAGCTATGCAGTCTCCTCAGCTCCAACACCTTGCACAGTTCATCACACAGCCACCATGGCTAGGGCCAGCTTGAACTTGAGAGAAAAACATATCGCTGGACCACCAACTATGGTTTAATACTTCTTCCTCTTCATGTGCCTCAGCTATCTGCTTCTTTTTGTTCTTTATTCTGAGAGCTATAGATACAAATTAGTTTGAAACGACCCGCATTTCAGCGGGACGTAAAACATTCCAAACAGTACTGCTTTTCTTGTCGAGTTTGTTGGAAGGCACGCTGACGCATGCTGCTTTGTTTCCTTCGATGGCCATTGTTTTAAATGTTTTCGCATTTCTCGTGCATACGGGCTTTTGTTTCTTGCAAGGATGGTGATGCTGCTGAACACAACACTGCATTTACAGGTGCGGCAATGAGCTGCTGTAGTTTCCTTGACAGATGCTGCATGCTTTCTTGTCCTATCACCGATGTGACATTTGCCATGTGATAGGGGAATGTGATAAACAACCCCTGTGTCACACGGGGCATATTATGTCTTGTAAGAAATGTGCACATTTTCTTCTGGTTGAAGTTGTAATTTACTTTGTCTTGTCTTGTCAGGGTACACTGTGTAGTGGGCGAGGAGGTCGTTTGAATTGTGAAAGAGGTTGTTCAATAAATTTTAAGCTGTGTTAGAGACTTCATTGTTCTGTCCGTTTTTTATTGTTCCTACGTCTCAGGGTTACTTTGGATGTCATTCACCAGCTCGCCTGCATTTTATACCTTTCTCCAAACAATACGCCTTGTTTGGAGCAGAGCACACAACCTTATTGCCCTGCCTTGCAGCTACTTCCTTTTAATTTATGGGTTATGCCATGAATGTATAGGTACTACAATTTTTTGCTTAGTTCTTGTCTTCTCTCTTCCATATCTGTGTCAGCTGATTTGTGTTACTGTTTGGTGCAGATGTTTTCAGATGCGCATCCCAGGAAACCAATCGGATACCCAGAATCACGTAGGCAGAAAAAGTGCTTTTCAAAACTTCGCCCGTTATTCTGGTGACAATATTTCTTTAAGGCCGATACAAGAGCAACATAGGAAACACTGCGTTTTATAGTTTTGGAATGTCCAGATGCAAACAAAAGAAATCCTTTGCACGACCTTGGTTCATGCTTGCAACATTCGTTTATATCTTTAAATTCCAGTGTGAGGTCGAGGAACATGATGGACCTGTTCACAGGTATTCCATGTGCTGTGTTCAGAGACAAACGGTACTGCCCCCGGATATGTATTGAGTGCATGGCGGTGATATCGATAGCCTTTCCATTTTATGAGCAGAAGGCATGAAATGCGTGGGATAATGACCGAGAAGGCTTGCGGGTTACCAAACCGACAAAGGTCACCTCACTTTCCCCTGCAAAGAGCCGAGAAATACTTTAGACCATCTGTAGACCTGTATAGTGTTGATTAAACCAGGGATATTGCCATTTTGGGTATTGTTTCATTTCCCCTGTGGTTTTAAGCATCCCGTTATTGCCTTCTGTATTATGACTGTACATCACTCAGGTGTGCCTCTTGATGTTAGTATTGGGATTTGTGTCAGTTAGGATCTCTCAAGACATTCCAGGTTTCTCTCTCTCCCCTACTTTTTGTCACGGTGCCTATTTAAGCACTTTTTGGAAAATAAAAATTTCAGCTGTTTGAGACCTTTCGGTGTATGTGTCCTTTTTTACGTAGAGTATCAGGGTTTATGGTATGTTGCACAGCTAGTTTATTTTTGAAAGTGCTTTATTTTTAGAATGCAAAACCGTAACTTGAAAAAGTAAAATGATATGAAAACATGTGATGCAATATTTCATTCTCGAAAGTAAAAATGAACACTGACTAGCATAGCACAACCTAAACACTTGGACATTCTTAAATCACATGTTATGTCAAAAATGTATCTCCTATTTGAACACGTTTCGCAGCACACTACCTCTGGGTTGTATTTTGTAACACATATATTAATATACACGAAGGCCTGCCATATTCGGGACAAGATTAAATGCAGCTAGACAATAATATACTGTAAACGACCTATTTTTCGCGGGATCAATATTTCGCGATTTAGTTCAAAGCTGAAGTTTTGGAATGATTCGCGGGTTCTAAATTTCGCGACGTGGTGGGATCTCAATATAGATTCCAATGTGTTGACATCTTACCGGAATTGTTCGCGGGACCTATTTTTCGCGAATTGTAGGCGATTCGCGAAAATTAAGTCGTTTACAGCATATGTACAAAAAAGACGTGGCGAAGTTTGTTACTGAGGTATTCCAGACAAGATGAAAGTAGTTGCTGTTGCAAGTTATGACTACACTGTAGGTCTCAAAAAAGGTGAGCGCGCAGGCGAGCTCGTGAAAAGTGGACATACCTTGACCTGAGACAGGGAAGGAAAAGAAAGGCGCGTCTCCGAACACACAGCTGTTTTTGGATACGCTGTGCGTTGACCGTCCCTTTTACGTATCTTGTTTCTTCCCTGTCTCAGGGTAAGTCATATCAACCGAATGTTTCTTGGGTTCAACAGAGCAAGCAGGCGTCTTTGTCCAGGTCGTCTGCTTGCTTCCGCGTCTTCATTACGCGCCGGGACCGCAAAACGCTGGTAACGGGAGCTCTTTATGTGCAGCCATCAACCCCGCGATTCTGGCTTGCTCCGACATGTTGCTTTAAAGAAGGCGCGAAGCGCGCATCCCGCATTCATTGCAATATTGAAACAACTTTCTCTCCAAATAACTCTTAGATGTATTGCAAAAGGACACAAAAAAGCGGTTTGTTTTAACAACGCCCAACAGGTTTTTATTGTTTTTCAATACTTTTACCTGTACTAGAACAGATGCGACGGCCAGCGACGCACAGGATTGGTTGCCGTTCCTTCACTAAACGCAGGAACTGCTCCCCGCGTCGTAGTAAATCCTACCCCGTATCCCGCGCATAGGGACGCCTCGGGGAATGCGTAGCTCCTTCCGCTCGTCGGCGGTTGGCTCCGGACGTCGCTCAAACGGGTGACAGGTGTCAAGTTTGCGATGACGTAGCGGCGTCAAAGCGGGCGGAGCCGCCACGTGAGTGTTGCTTGGATACGTTCCTCCTTTCCATTACGTCACTTCCATGTACCTTTTCTCAAATGTCGAACCTAGCTATCCTGGCGCGCGCGCGGGTCGACGATGGAAATTTATCTTCTCAAAAAACGAAGCTGTAACGTATAGGTCGATGGCGCAAATGGACGTATTCTTCACGTCGTTTTTTATACAGTGTGTGAATCTCGCGAAACAGGCGACGAAGAAAGGTGGCTGAAATGTGCTCGCATGCTGTCGTGGATTTTGTGTAAGACGTAGGATTACCCAGAAAGGTGGGTCAATATCGATAAATGTGCGCGTAAGAAGCAACTACATGCACGTGACCTGCCAAACCTATTCACCCCCATTGTTTTATCGTGCGAACCGACATTGTCACGTATCGCGTTCGATTCGGGTCCCATCACCGGTAACCTCGAATTGTATATCGTGTTCGATGTTGTATATCCCACCGTCGGTAACTTCGTATTTATATCGTATTCGATGTTGTGTCCCATCACCGCTAGTTTCTTGTTGTATTGCGATGTTGTGTTGCAACATCGAATTGTATCGCGGTACGTTGGGCTTATCGTTTGGCGATCAAATTTTGTTGCATTACATCAACTGCAATAAACATTTGTTGGAAAACGATCACTCCAATATGCACGTCGTTATTGGGCTTTTTCATTGTAAGGTAGGTCGCGGGTGTTCCAGCCAGTTATTCTGAATGGTTTGGTGGTTGTCTAGCATTTCAAGCGCGCGAGGCTGTGTGTACTGTGGGCCGTACCAACAGCTGCACATATTTGCACTATCGATCAATGTTAATATGTTCGCAACGCAGAACGTTTGCGTTCCGTGTGTATTCACACCCAATATCTTTCTCTCGCGAATTGCCGTATGGTAACTCGTGCTGTTTTATGAAATCATTCACGCGATGTCGTATATGTGCACATACCGATATCCACATGTTGCTTCACGAACGCTCAATATCGTGTTACGTTTCCTTTTAGTCCGCGGTATATGCCGACGTAATTCATGTTGCTAACCTGGTATTCGTTCTGAGATATATGCACGCGATATTGTATTCTCCTTTGGGCCCGTGATCGACAACCGATATTTATATATCGGGTGGCCGTACAGTATGTCCATGTCGGTCACCAATATGCACGCGATGTCTTATTCTATTCCGATAACCGCGCATTATATCGGGGTATTGTGCTCCAATATCGTGTTGTGTACCAATAACCGCAAGTTATATCAGGGATGTTGTGCTCCAACATACTGTTGTATACCAATAACAGCATATTATATCGGGATATTATGCTCCGATATGAATTCACATCGCGCGTATTGGGTTGATCGGATAACAATAAGTTTTTATTGGTTTCCACCAACTTTAATGGAATACAATATTTCCAATAAGCCGAGTTCATATTGGCCTTTTTCAATAGGGTAGTGCCTCGTGTCTCAATCACTGCGGTGATGAGAATAGCCGAACTCTAACAATGCCTGGAGCTCAGCACGCGTTTTCTTCCTTTCCAACCCCAGCGTGGGGGTATGATTAACGTTGGCGGCATAGGATAGGCACCAGGCCACGTGGCCGCTTCTGGCTCCGAGTTGAGGGAAGGAACGATGCTCATATTTCTCTAATTTTTTGGCGACTGTCCTTGCCTAGAAAGAAGAGCAAAGCCAAGTTTATTCAGTTATTAACGTCAGGGAGTGATTCTAAGTAGTATTCAGTGAATGTATGAAAATCTTTTTATTGTTTATGGATCCTTTTAAGCAAAATACAGAGGTGGTCGAAACTTGGGATATAAATTGAGATAGACGCTCGTGAGAGACTTGCAGCGACTGCCAACGTTCGGCTGTCCCCTTGAGGCCACTAGGATCTTTTTTATATTTTTATTTTGTTCAGGTATATCTCCCGTACACACATGTACTTCTATGTAACGTCGTATTAATAAGTCGAATTTAGTCATTTCAATATTTATATTCTCGGGGACATCTTTCGGATGCAGTCACGCAACAACGAAAAAATGTTTTGGCACCTCAATGATGTAAAATTGGTTGTGCAACATTTTTTTTGTACTTTCCGTAAATACTGATAAGAAGTAACCCCTGACGTTGATAGTTTGCGAAAACATCGATTAGTTTTCTCCTCCACGCAATAGCAGATACAGAAAAAATAAAGAAAAGAGACAGCTGTCGATCCCCCTTCAACTTGCAATTTGAACAAGCGGCCACGTGATCTGACGCTAATTATATACCGTCAGTGTTTATGTTCATCATAGTCATACGCTAGGGTTTGGAAAGCAAAAGCTTGGGCTGAGCTTCAGATAATGTTAGAGTTGGGCTATTATCATATTTAATTGAACATGAGCCGTTACCCGAATGTTTGGCGATGCTGATTGTCATGAACCCGAGCACTCGACTCGGGGTTGTGAAAATCGCTTACGTCACGGTGTCACGTGACTCTCGGTGCAAAATCGTGATGCCATGTTTCGTCACGCTGTCAACAAGGTTAATACATCTAGTGACTTCCTCAAATTAAATCGATTCGACGCAGTGAGTCACGTAACGTCACGGGGTCCCGTGGCATTACTTGACAGCATGTATTGACACCATGACGTCACGTGACAACCTGACAGATAATTAATCATAGTGCCAATACGAAAGCGCCACGAAAACCCACAATTTATCATACATTGCAATTTTGTATATGACGATTTGATCAATAGATAGAAATACAGCGGCCAATTTTTTATTCCCATATATTCATTTTGTTATACCAAAAAAAAAAAAAAATACTTTGAACAGTTTTGAACCGGTTACCGTTATAGTTTTTTTCGGTTCGGTTCCGGTTCAGTTCCAAGATGGCGTCGAAGATTTCGGTTCTGTTCAGTTCCGGTTCGGCAAAAAATAACGGTTCGGTTCCGGTTTTCGGTTCGGTTCAGTTCCGGTTCGACACCCTGGAAAACAGGGCTGAATATTTTCCGCCCCAAAGAGACGCGGGTGATGACAGGGCAGACCTGGCCTACTATGCGACTGATCGTGACGACAAGGCTTAGCAGGGGTGCCAAGTTTCACAGATAAATATTGCTTTGAGGGCATTATTTCAGTAAATAGCTTTTATTTTTAACTTGAAAGCCAAGAACTCGGCAATGATGGTGCACATCGGGCCCGCTCGGACATGTCTCACGCACTGCATAACACTTGCTTGTGATGATCACAGGTCAAAAGGAAATTAATGGTCAGGCAGACGGCATCAGGTCAACGCCTCATCGAGTTAAAGGGGCCATGAAACAAATTTAATACTGAAAGAATCTGCACTGCTTGTTACTTTTATTTTGTTTACCTTAGCACAGGTAAGAGAAAACAGGCCGTGTTCTCTCGAAATGTTTAGACTGGGGTGGGGTAATTGCAAAGGAAAATTGGGAAAATTTTTCAACCTGCAGCCGCGTGCGACAGCCACAAGTACTACGGTTGTGACGTGCTTTAGGTGACAGTGTATCGAATTCCCAAGCAGAGCAAGTATCTGCTTTATAAGCGCAACATTTTTATAAGTGTTGTCGTCCGAACATAAATAAATAGAAAATGGTCTCATATAATTCACTTTTATCACTCCAAGTTTTAGAGGTGCCATCTACCCGAAGTCAACAAAAGTATTCCCTCCCTTCCTGCAGCTGCGGCCGACAGCGACCTTCAAAACAAGACCGGATGCCTCAGACTCCCCTAATGCCACCCAATGCTCGTCACTACGCACGTGACTCAGAAAGTGGTATAGAGTTAAGAAGCACCGCGAACGTCAATCTTTCTTATTTTTTAAAATAAAAATAGCACATTTACACAATTATTGTTTACTGACCTTCGTTATACAAGCGATAGAGAGAGATACTGCCACATATTTTTGGCCAAAGCCGGCAAAATGTTTCATGGTCCCTTTCAGTGGCTAAGCCTAATCGGCGTAGCTAGCAGGCACATTCGATAATTTAACACCTTATAGAGCCCCTGAAAAGAAAAAAATAGTTTTTTTAAGCAGTCTGGGTGGGACACGCGTGTCAAAAAATAAACCTTACGCGAAAAAAAAAAATTAGTGCAACATTGACGGGAGAAATTTGTTTGAAATTCTGCGCGCGAAGTCCATGATGTCACTGGTCATTCCAAAATGACCATCTTGATCGTGAAGGTGAAGCCGCTCTACCTCTCCTCCATGCACCCAAAATGCCGAGAGAGAAAACAAGTGGAAGAATAGGTGACTGCCGACTAAATCGCGTCTCGCAGCGACAATATTGGTCTAAAACAAATTTTCGCATAAAGTTCATTGTTTTGCACGTGTGTCCCAACCAGACTGTTTAAAAAACATTTCTTTTTCTTTTCAGGGGCACTTTAAAAAGGTCCTGCAACGACTTTTTGACTGGTTTTTAATTTGCATAGAACCTGAGCGCACTGAATGTAGTAACTTAGGGAAACATTTCTTTTCTTGAATTTTGCTTTATTTTAACAAGTTATAGGCAACTTAAAATTACAAAAACAAGCAAAAAATAACCTCCTTTATGACGTCCCTGGTCCTGGCATGGGTGGCCGTGAACTAGAGGAGGGGTAGTGAGCTCAGCGAATGCTCACGGCTGCCACACTCCGTGCCGACGGCTTGAGAGGGCGCCACTAAAGCATGTGCTGGATAGGCTGGATGAAGCGAGCGGCCAGGGCGGCTCGCATTGCATTTGCTGCGCGACTAAACACATAATGCGGCATGACACTTCATTGGCCACAAACGGCAGCAAACACAGGGTAAAGATCAGTTCAGAACGGGAGCCACTTCGGCGCTGCCAAACCGCCAAACCTGCTCGCCGAAGGCCTTCGGAACGCTCGGCTGGTTGGATCCTCCAGCCCATACGACTGCAGCGCCGCCGCGTACATCCGGGACCTTTCTACTCTCGCCGCTTCACAGCAATGCGTGGCGTGCGTCGGCGCCTGATCCCACTACCACTTTCTAGTATGCGCCGCCTTTTCCACCGCTTGGTGGCGGGTATGTCGACGGGTCATTTCTTGTTTCCGTACTTTATAAATGCATTTGTTTCTTTCTGATCTAAAATACTGAACAAAAACTACTTTCATAAGTAATTGAAATGGTTCGTGCCACTTATATTTTGTATTTCGACTAAAAAAAAGGGCTTTTAGCGGCTCTGACCAGTCGTAAGGCAGGAGCTGTCCAGGACCGACAACGTCGCGATGTTGTCACATGCCGTGCGCGTTCGGTACCACGGGGCGCCCCCGTAGGTGGAGGAGGTTTCCGCGTCGTCCGGTTAAAATATGACGCACTGATATTTAGTTACTCTCTCCGTGCCTGCTGGGTTGCTTGAACCACAAGAGATGTGGAAACCGCAATAAAGGTAGACGCTTAAATAGGATTGCAGGGCCCCTTTAAAGGCAGTGCAACCTCTGAACCTAAGTGTCCTTGCACAAAAACTGTCACATAAAAAAGCACGGCATGTGCATGTTATGTTCACAAGAAAAACTTGAACTGATCAGCTTTTTCTTTATGAAACCAGGTTGAACCAGGACGTGCCTTGGCATTAGGTACAGATGTGGATAGGTGTCCCGTGGAAGAGCTGACAGGTACACAAGTAAGATTGTGACCTTTGGGACTACTGTACTGACACAGATTGATTTGAGTTGTTTTATTTTTCTTATAAACCTGGTTAGATTACATCTATTGTGATTTAAGGAGTCTACGTGGATAGTGTAACCTTCAAGGCTATGTTTTGAGTGTTTCACACTTCTGTGCATAGCAAACCTGAATATCTTCAGTTCTGTGGATTTAACAAGAACTGATCAGCTCATATCCTACTGAACATGTATATAAATGTGTGTACATGGTTTGCATATGATGTCATTTTGGCATAGAAGGCAGGACTTACAAGTAGTTATTGTGCTACTCTAGTGGCCGACTCTCAGCTTCCCGTTCTTGTAGCAGACGCCACTCATGCGTTCTAGTGTTGGTGCAAAAACTACTGTTTTGGTCGGAATGCAATGTGTCCAGGAGTAGAAAACATGAAGTGATTATTTCATAAAAACGAGTGAGCGTAATTCTGGGCGAATATTGCTTAGGTTTGTGAGCGTCAGTCCATTTGGAATATGCACTGCAGAAAATATTGCCCTTGCGTGATGGCAAGGGCTCACTGCCGTTTAGTCTTCATGAGATGTGACAGATCGTGATTCGTATTTTAGGTGTCATAAACTGTTACAAAATAGCTAATCAGGATGGTGATCAGGTTTAAAAAAGAAAATCAAGAAAAGTATGAAATAGAATGAGAACAAATCTCAACTCGCAGCAGCATTTTCCTCAATGGCACTTCTTGGCCTGTTCAATGCTTTGGCAGGCAAAGGGCAACCCAAATGAGGGGGAGAGAAGGGGAACAGGGGTATAAAGCCTAGAGAGGGCACTAGAAAACAAGGTTAATGGGAAGAAAAGTTGTGTTCGTTTGCTACATTTTATCTTATTTAGTCTTTTCGTTTGAAAGCAAATTTTATCAACATGCTTTTTACTAATTTAATTGGGGTGGTGACATTGCAGCCTGCTTTAATAACTGTGAAAAACAAAAAACTATAAAAATGCACTATTGTATTCAACCATGTGGGTCTGTTGGACTCATGAATTTCTATTTTATCACACCAGGAAGAAGCCTCAAGACCTTCATCTGTGGCAAGTGATCCAGACACCGACGCTTCAGAGGAGATGGGAGATAATTAAGTAAGCCTTGTTGATTGGTTGCTAAAGGTTTTTTTTGTTTCGGATGCCTAGAAATTTTACTGAAACAACCTTATAAGGGGCCCATCTGTCAGAAAAATTTAGGACTTCAATTTGACTTTTTTTGGTTGGTCTAGAACAAACCTCTTACGGCTGCCCATCTTGTCATTTTCTCAGTCATGTGCAATGACGACATATAATTTAGAATGTTCGAGAACCGACAAGCTGGCCAAGGGACATCTTCATTAACACAAAGTCTAAAAAACATGTTTCATAACCACAGAAACACCAAAAATACTCTTGTTTAAACGGCACTTGATACCACATTTCTCTAGTGTTGTTCCTCTGGTTTCGGTTCAACATTTTTTACCCAGTAGGTGTGGAACAGCACAGGGTGGTATGCAGAGTATAATACAAATGGTAGCAAAAATTTGGATACCATGGGAGGGGCAGCAGAAATGCGTTGCTCTGGCAACTGCTGCCGACACCTGTGCTGTTACGTTTCTTTTGCAGGCTCTGTGCCCGGCACTGGTAATTTTATGGCATGTTTGTTCACTCACTACGGGGCGACGCACTGCTAGCTAAGGCAGTCTCGTTGCTGTATCATTCAGTGTTAGGGCATGTGGGACCAATAAATGCAGCTGTTTCTTTATTTTTTTGTTTTTCTACATGCTTTAGCCCTACTTAAAGCTCGTCAAGCTTTGAGTAGAGATAACAAAAAAGTGGAAACGATGTCTTGTTATGTCACCATATCGCGTGTCAGCGCGTGTTTAATTAGCAACCACACTGCAGAACACGCTGCTGAACAAAAAGCATGTGTCGGCGGATGGTGATGCATTGAAAAGCAGTGTATCAACCCAAAGAGACAAACGAATGTGCCGGAACAGAGCAGTGCCCGGCCAAAACATGCAAAAGGAATGAGCCCCGCCCTCCTCCCCCCTTTCCCACTTTTTCTCCCCCTTGTCGTAGCCGTTGTTCGGGTATAACAAGGACGGTTTATTGCGGGTTAAATGCAATACGTGTGGTCAGCGACATACAGCCGTGTCCTCGCATGGTTGCGCTGCTCTCCGAGTCCGCTGGCCCCCGCAGCATGGCCTCCGAGATTTCGAAGCGCGCGAACGCTTCTCCGGCCGTCCCATTCGTGCGGAGAGGGCGTAATCGAAAAAAGAGAAGGACGCGGCGTGTCTCCGCGGGGAGGCGCTCCCAACCCAGTCATCGACAGCATGGCGCGAGGCTGAAGATTTCAAGAAAAAGTCTTGTTACGTCGAGTTACTGCAACTTATACTTACAAATTTTTGTGTATTGTGAGTGGAACGGTGAACAGCTGCTCTGGGGACGTAGATAGAAAATTTGCGATGCTTATTTAAATATTTAATTTGAGATATTCATCTGGACATGTTGCGGCTAGCGCTACAAGCGCGCCTTTTGATATATTTCATTGCAATCTGTAGCACGTATAAAATGAAAAAAAAAAGCTCCGTACATAAAAAATAAATTAGTATTTTCCTAAATAAAAATAATCATGCTGCAATATTTTTTTTCTTACCTTCGCACGTTGTTTGGCGTAGCTTTTTTAGCCTCACGAGGTTTGATACTAAATATTGAAGTCCGTGTTGTCCTTCTTTTAATAATTTTAATATTTATTACGCAATTTTTGCGGGTCCTGTTGCGGTGTTTGCTTCTACTAGAAGTACCTTTAAGCCGGGGTCACACTGCTTATACATTATACACAAGACAGTCTGCAGATATCAGTCACCACGATATCCGTGGTTCAAATGCCGCGTGCCAAGTGTCTCCTTGAACTCGTTGCCTTGCCGCATTCGAAGCTCAGATCTCGTGATGACTCGAGTTCGAATCTGTTTGCAGACTGTCTTTTGTATGATGTACAAGCAGCGTGACCCCGGCTTTGGGGAAAAACTTATGGCGGTGAGGTACAACCACCTCGCAATGATTTCGCCATTTTTTTATAAACTTCGTTATAATTGCAGGTATTGTGCTGATTGAAAAGGTTGGGCATTATCTTGTAAACGTCTAGTTTTTGGCACATGTAGCACAGACCACCGTATACCGTAATGCACTTTGTGATGTAACTTAATTGATATGCAAACAAACAATGGGATCTCAAGAAAAAGAACTCTGGTTTATCCGCTATCCATTTCCGACAGCCGGCCCGGCCCGACCCGAAGCTAATTTTCACGGGCCAGCTGCGCTTTATTTTAGCCCAGTATGAATAGCTCACAAATTGCGCGGCATGGCAGCTCGCTTGCAACTGCTACACATAAGTTGATTACGATACCCAATAGTAAATACTGTAAGCATTTTTTTTTGCTGCTATTATTAGTTCGACCAATCTGCAGACCTAGGCAGCTTGTTAAGAAAAATCACCCGATCTTCCTTTTTTTTCTGCGACCAAACACGCGCGGAAAGGACGGAAAAACATAAATGACAAGCAGAAGTAAACAAAACCACGTGTCACAGTTGGAAAGGAGGGAAACTTCGCGACGGGTTTGGACAAAAGACGGACAAAGTTCTAACTATCCACTTTCGCTGCGCACAACCGTAAAAAAAAATAGAAAAAAATCAATGTCGTCGTCTTTTGCGGTGGTCTGCGAGATATTGTTCAGGAAAAGTACCCCTTAGGGGAACCTCTTCACCCCTATTGGCGATGCAAGCACTCGTGCGTACAGATGGTTTACGCCGGCGAGGGTACGCACTGTATAGGCGCGTGTAGGTGCGTGTTTGTGGTGAGAAGCCGATTGTATGATGGCGGCGGCGCTGCCGGGGACGAAAGGGAACGCCGCGCCGCTAGTTTTCTGGAAGAGCATTCGCTGCACACACCGAACCATACAAAAACATATACCCACACACACATGCTTCAGCATCTGTTTATCCCCCACTGTGGTTCCTCTCCCAACCCCCGAAAACAAATCCAAAAAACAAGCCGCTAAAAAAAAAAAAAGTAATGGCCGGTTTGGCTTCGCTTTGGCCCCTGTTGTAGACTTGAATGCAAGGCCCGTACCCGGCCCGGGCCCTTCATGAATGTTGACGTGAAGCCCGAGCCCGGCCCGAGTGCCGGGCCGGCCCGTGGCCCGCGGTCTGGCCCGTACCAGTACAGATCTCTACCTGCGACGCTGACGGCTCGCCCCTCTGTTATGACTGGGCAGACAGCGCCGCCTCGCGGCGAGCGACGGAGTTAGCGCGATTACACTCTTCTGCTGGGGAGCGAGACGAATGGGACGGCCGGAGAAGCCTTCGCGCGCGCGCTTCGGGATCTCGGAGGCCATGCCCGGAGCGAGAGTACTCCGTGCGTAGGCGCGTCGCGGCGCTGCAGTCGGCGGTCGCTCGCAATGCCACTCACGACACCCCCTTTCTTAGGAGTAAGGAGCCGCGCTACAAGTCCAACCTGTCCGGTGGTCTGCTTGGTCGTCCGCTCCTAGTGACCGCCGTTGGCTGCATGTGACTCCCGGTGCGTCGTGTTAGTCCTGTCGATGTGCTTACAATGTAGGACCTTGGTTGGGCTGCTGGCCGTGTCACTGTACCGCAGGATGCCGGACCACTCAGTATGCGCACCACTGTCTTTGGCGGCAGGCGTTCACGACTTCTCACTCTGTGGCGCACGTTGTAGGTCTGCTTCACTCGCGCCCTGTACGCTTCATTCCTGCGCCTGAAGTCGCCGTCGTCCCACTTAGGTGCGAGCATCTTGGTTGTGGTTGGCACAGGCGTATTCAGGCGGCGACCCATTAGCAGTTCGCTGGGTGAAAAACCTTCGACTCCTGGCGTAGCTCTGTGCGATAGAAGAGCCAGGTTTATGTCCTTCGACTTCTTCAGGAGTTGTTTCGCTGTTTGGACCGCACGCTCTGCCACGCCGTTGCTCTGGGCGTAGTATGGACTTGAGGTTACATGGTCTGCCTCCCAACGTTCCACCAGGTTCCTGAATTCGGCTGAGGCAAACTGTGGGCCATTGTCTGTCCGCACAGTTCTTGGCGCTCCAAATCGTGCGAAGATTGGTTCCAAGACTCGAGCGATGTCTTTTGTTGTAGTGCCCTTTAGTTGCTCCACCTCAAGGAACCTGGAGTAGTAGTCCACAACCACCATGTAGTCTCTCCCTTCGAGTTTGAAGAGGTCAATGCCGATAGTGTCCCATGGGTTTTCAGGCAAAGGAGTCAGCTAGCAGTGGCTCAGTTGGTGGCTTTCGATGTTGTAGGCAGACAGAGCATCTTTCTACAAAGTCTTGTACCTGCGTTCCGATGCTAGGCCACCACACCGACTGTCTTGCTCTTGCGCGACATCTGCTCGTGCCCATGTGGCCGGCATGAAGTCTTTCCAGCACCTCAAGCCTCAGGTTTGGTGGGATGACGAGTCTGTCACCCTTAAATAGCAGACCGTCGACAATAGAAAGTTCACTCGCCACCTCTGCATAGCGCTTTAGTTCCGGTGCAAGTCCGTGTACGGTCGGCCATGACGAGGTGCACAAAGTAGCCACTCTGGCGAGTGTAGGGTCTGCTTGGATGCCTGCCTTGATTCTGTCCAACATTTGGTTTGACGCCGGCAGCTGTTCAAGTGTCAACTCCTCGTACTCTTGCACTGCGCTCTCAAGGTCTCTTTCTTCGTCCTTGGCTGGCTCTGGTTGCGGCTTTCGGGACAGTAAACCAGCAGTGTACAACTTGTTTCCAGGAGTGTGTGACACTGTATAGTCGTACTCTAGCAAGCGCATTTGAAAGCGTTGGAGACGAGGACTGAGCTCGTCTAGTCGCTTGGTTGTGAGCAGCGGCACAAGAGGCTTGTGATCCGTTTCTACATGAAATGTGGATCCCAGGAGGTACTTGCGGAAGTGTTCACATGCCCATGTGATGGCTAACGCCTCCTTTTCAATTTGGGCGTATCGTTGCTCTGTTTCAGAAAGTGAGCGTGATGCATACGCCGCTGGTGACAGCCTGTCACCTGCCTGCTGCAGAAGAACGGCTCCCAGCCCGTAAGATGAAGCATCGACTGAGACTGTATGCGGCTGCTGGGAGTCGTAGTGGACGAGAACTGGTGTTGCGCAGAGTGCCTGTTTGATCCGGTCGAAGCTTTGTTGTTGAACCGGACCCCAAAGCCACTCTGCATCTTGGTGCATCAGGTCCCTAAGTGGCTTTGTCATCTCTGCCAGACCGGGAAGGAACTTCGCCAAGTGATTTGTCGAACCCAGGAAGGACCTCACTTCGGACACGTCTGACGGTGGGTCAAGTTGAGTGATGGCTTCCAGCTTGCTTGGATCAGCACTTACTCCTTCTGCAGATACCACGTGTCCTAGGAACTTGACCTTGCTTTGACGAAAGGTGCATTTGTTGACGTTGAGGGTCACTCCTGATTGTTGCAGTCGGCTCAACACCTTGTGTAGATTCTTGTCGTGTTCCTCCATTGTCCGTCCGGAAACTATGATGTCGTCCTGCAAACACGCCAGACCGTCCAGCCCCTCCAGCACGCGGAGCATCTCTCGTTGGTAGAACTCAGGTGCTGTCGATATTCCGAAAGGCAGTCTGAGGAACTGGAACCGTCCAACAGGTGTGATGAAAGTTGTGTACTCGCGTGAGTCTTCTGCGAGAGGCACCTGCCAGTACCCGGCTCTGAGCATCTAGGCGGCTGAACACTGTTGCACCGGCTAGCCTTGCGAGACACTCATCAACTGTCGGCATCAACATGCGCTCGCGGACTATCTGTTGGTTCAGTTGACCGTAGTCCACACAAATTCTCAGTTCATTGTTCTTTTTCTTGGCAACAACCATCGGGAAGCACCACTCCGTTGCTTTTTCCACCTTCTTGATGACTCCCATTTCTTTCATCCTTTCCAATTCGTTCTCCACTTGTGAGAGCAGTGGAAGAGGAACTTGCCTTGGGTATGTAACGGCATAGGGCTTGGCGTCATCCTTCACTTTGATGTGGTATTCGGTCTTCATTAGTCCGAGTCCAGACGTCAACTTGGGATACTGTGCCAGAAGATCGGAGATATCGCTTGGTTTCGCACATGTCTCCCCAAGCTCGAGTGGTCGCCGTAGTATGCCAAGAGACTCGACTGCTGGTCGGCTTAGCAATGCCTCTTTCAGTCCTTTGATGACAAAGACCTTGTCTTGTGTGCTTGTGCCACGCCGGTTAATTGTGGCTTCGAAGTACCCCGCTGTCGCTATAGGCGTTTGACCTGGGCCAGTCAGTGTCTGCGCTGAGGTCTTCAGGGGTCCCATGGTCTTCTTGTTGTAGTCGTTGAGTGATATAGCTGTTACATCTGCACCCGTGTCGACTTTGAACGTGAGAGGCGAGCCGTTGACCTTGACAGTAACTCTCCATGGTTCCGAGATTGACCGGGTTTTGACCTCACCGAGGTAAACTTCCTCGACGCCCTTGCTGCGCTCCGAGACACGTGTCAGTGTTTCATGCTTGTCCTTTCGTGACAGGCACACTGATGCGTAGTGGCCCTTTTTTCCACAGTGGTTGCACGTCTTGTTTGAAGCCGGGCAATGCACTTTCGTGTGGTCGCGTGCGCCACCGCACCACCTGCAGTGTCCTGCTTCTGTCTTGTTCTTGTGCTGATAGGATGCTTGGATGGGCGGTTTTCTTGTTTCCTTGCGGCGATTCTTTCTGACCTCGTCGACGGCCGGGGTCGCTTGTTCACCTCCGCGAATCTCTCTCTGTTGCTGCTTGACCACCTCGGAATTGCGCGCCTTCGTGATGGCGGTCTCCAATGTCAGTTCCGAGTCCAGCTGAAGTCTTTCACTCAGCTTAACGTCGATCAGTCCAACGACGAGACGATCTCTGATCAATTCTTCTTTCAGGTTCCCGTATTCGCAGGTTTCGGCCGCCTTGTAAAGATCCGTAACGAAGGCGTCAACAGTTTCGTGTGGCTCTTGCTTACGGCTGTTGAATTTCGCCCGCTCGTATATCACGTTCGTCCTTGGCACGAAGTGCTTTCCAAACGCTCTTGTCACCGCTCCGTAGTCTTGCTTCTCGGCGTCTGTTAGTTTCAGCGAGGCCAAGATGTCCTCGGCCTCCCGGCCCATGGCGTACACCAGTGTGTTCACTTGTGTCTCGTTGTCTTGTTTTTTCAAGCCCGAGATCACTCGATATCGTTCCCACCTTGTGAACCATCGTTTCCAATCTTCCGGTCGTCGGAAGTCAAGTTTTTCCGGTAACTCGACCACGAACGGGTTGAGAGGCGTTGTTTGCTGGGAGGTTGTCATCTTCGTGCCGGTTGGCGTGGTCCTTTGTCCGAGGACGTACTTTGGCAACGAGGCCTAACGTTTTTTCCCGCGCTACTGCTTGGACGCTTCGTGCGGCTCGTACGGCCTACCTGGAGCGGTTGCTCGCTGACTTCGTGTTGTGGACGGATCCCACAGCTGCCACCATGTCGTAGCCGTTGTTCGGGTATAACAAGAACGGTTTATTGCGGGTTAAAGGCAATACGTGTGGTCAGCGACATGTATTAGTATGTATGATCTCTATGCCGTCTCCGGACTGCGGAACCCACCCTGCCCACCCCACGCCAGCCCACGCGGAACTACAGTAGCGGAACCACGCGGATCTGTGTCGACGTTTTCGACGTTATGGAAATCGGAGGAACTGCGTCCAAGACCGGCAGGTTTTGCTGCTGGCTGCCTGGGTGCCTTCCGTGCTGAGTTCGATTCTGTTTTCCGATGCCGAGTGCCAACCGGCAATCAACGGGGCTTTGTATTTCTGCGTGTCAGCAGCATAGCAGCAACATCGTGATGGCAGTGTTGTGCGTTGTGAACAGAAGACTGGAATTATCGCCGATGTGACCGTGTGTTCGCGTATCAGTGGTGTGACAACAAGATGAGATGATGTAAACTGTCGGGCATTGGATGCCGCTGGCCGAGCCGTGATCGGAGGGGGCGGGGTGTCGCAGGTTGACATTCCGCTTTACATTAAAGAGTTTAGACCACTTGAGGGATTAGGTGCAATCGGTCGACGTGCGGATAGTCATGTTGGAACGCTGGTCTGAACAGTAAGCTCCTATCGTACTGTGGCCAATGTGACTGTCGGTTGTCTCCTCCCCGAGAGCGATTGCGCTCTGTGGAAAGGACTGAAAAGTACGAAAATTATGACGGAAAGCACGTATATATATAGTGTGGAATTTCAGCATTAAAAAAGAATAGTAGGTAAAATCGAAAAAGAAAAAAAAGCTACCCTTTATTTTGCTGGTTAAATATACTACAGTTCCTCGAGAAACTGCCCTCCAAGTGGCGCGCTGGGATGAGCGCTAGAAGTTTTCGAGCTCGCCACGGTGTAGCTCCGTACACTTAACACCTGCCGCAAGTCGCGGCTTTCACTGCATTCAAGTTGATCGAAAAGCGATTTCTCTGCCCGTGAAGCATCACTTCCAGCTGAGCGAATATCCGCTCTACAGAGATTAATTCAAGACGGCAATTGAAGCCGTGCGCGAACAGCACAAATAGAAAAACAAACTACAATAGAAATACCGGCTACGACGTGCCGTGCGGAGAAACAAACTCATGGCTTCGAGCCGCATTGGAGCGGCTTGATTTATTGGCTTTCAAATAATTACGGCAGGATCGAGCGTTTACTTCTTAATAAGAGATTCATCCCCTGAGCCATTCGAAATATTCTCAGTGGTATTACATTGCTGGGAAAAGATCAACATGCTGGGAATATTTTTTATTGCTTACGGAGTCACCGAAAAATTCCGTACGTTCAAAACGACCAGTATAAAAGGCAGAAACGCAGAGGTCTGTGTAGTCTTCGGGTTAGTGTGCCGTTGTGTTGACGTTTGAATGTGCAATGTGTGTGTATGTTACTGTATGTTCACCTGATGCTTGTAGTATGCGTAATGTGTGTATAGTAGAGGAACCGAAAGCGCAAGGATAGCCTGAGCAAAATAAAATAATATTTTTTTTTGTAGAACATGAATTGGGCTGTACTTAGCGCCGCCTAGCTAATGCTGCTTGCAATTACTGTGTTTGACCCTGCCATCTGGTGGCAAGCGATTTAACCTTCTCTCGCTACGCGGTAAACAGCGGCTTCGAGTTTGTTTTTTTGCCAGAGCGGCTTTTGGTTTCGCGGATTGGGTTGCCATTCCTCCGGTGATGTGCGGTTGGCGAAAGAATTGTGACCCGAGGAACAGCAAAGGTAAGACGTGAAGTGCGCGAAGTAACTGGTTCTCGGTTGTCTCCGTTTAACATCGCAGTGCTGGGGACGAGAAGACTAAGTAGCTGCTTTTGAAACGCAAGTTTCTGTACCTGCGGGGGAACCTGGCTTCGGAAATAAAGACAGTTCGCGGAAAGCTCGTGTTACGCTTTTATTAGCTGCTCCTTTCGTTCCGTACAAGAGATGTAGCGTCCTCGTTAAGCCTTATTGAGCTCGATTTGCTCGATTCAGGGCCGCCATAATGAGATGCAGGCGACGGAGGAACTATTTGCTCCCCTGCTTCGGGGACGAAGGTTTCTCCCTTTCTGAAGGAACATAGGTTACAAGACCGTTCCTCCTTTAAGGGAGGACTATCCATACCCTTTTTTCTAAGAGTGTGTACGGTTTGCGGTGCGTCACGCGAGGCGCTACGAACCATAAAATACGAGCAGAAACAGCGGCCGCTTTAAAGAAGTCAGCAACACCGGGCAATTCGCAAGACGTCGACAAGAACGAACACGATCACCCGTGAACAAGGGGCCGAACTGGCCTTGAAACGTCGCGCTCGGTATTATTTTTTGGTTATAGTTTTTCTTTCATTCATTGATAGATGCGGGATCACGTCAGGTCTAGCCTGTACCCATTTAGCATTCCTTCATTATTTTTTTTTTCAATTTATGAACAGCAACTGCTTTGATAAATGTGCACAAATAGGAAGACTATACATCGGTCATAAGCAACCCTATGCGATTAATAAATAATCCGTTAAAAACGTCAATACGAATATATATATTATGATAAGAACTTGTGTTTTAATTCACCCCATGAACTCACATAGAAAAAAAGAAGTGGGAAGCTCCTCAGTACTCCTCCAAGGTATGCCAATATTACAGAAAAAAAAAATTGTAAACACTTGATCAGAGTTACCAGACGTGTTTATGTATGCCCTCATTATTGACTATTTTATATATTGCATTTTGAATGCCATCTTGAGTTTTGATGTAATAAATGTCATAAATGTATGATGTAATAAAATAAGATGACCACGGGTAGTTATGGTTCCTTAAAGTTTAAAGCGTGATAAAATAATCATAACATACTTAACAATAACGTGTTTCTTATAAAGCAGTTAATCCTACTCTTTCGCACACGAAATCAGTAACATAACCAATCACGCTATCTTTAAAAGCTTCATTATGAAATAAAGCGCAGTCAGTATTTTTTTCGCTCAAAGTATCGGTACTATGTTTACCCAACCACAAATTGAAAGGAAATATTTGTCTTCAATAGCTGAAATAGTACATTTTTTAACCGCTTTGTTGTTTCGGCGACAATCTCTACTTCGGTTTGAATCCAAGACGTATTTTACTCTCTGAGTCTAAGGCTTAGAATATTTGCCAGAAGAGAAAGAAATGATGCCAAAAAGTCAGTGGAGGAAAATGATCGAGCTATAAGCATACGAAAAGCAACAGTTTGCTAACACTACATACAAACAACAGTGAGGTCAAGTAAAATTGAACAATAATATTAGAAAAAGAAAATATTTGAGCAGTAAATTACTTTATAATGGCAAAAATATTGTGCAATTAATTACGCTCAAAATAAACCTACAGCCACACGGGCATTCATAAAAAAATGAAAAATGGCAAGTAAAAACAATGCAATTTGCGTGCGTGTTCAATGTTCCCATTGAGTTTAATTTCCTGATATTTGCTTCAAAGATAGTTCTCTTTTGTTAAAAGTGGTGGCCCCTTAAGTTTCGTGTCACAATGCAGTTTTTAGTGATTAAGACCTGATAAATCACGAGAATACGAAAACTACAAAATTCACACAACCCACGCACACAACAATACTTTTTATGTTTGTAAATACTGCTCTTTTTGTTACACGAAAGAAAAAAACGCGGACAGTAGTTTTGCATGTATTCATGGGGTAATACACAGAATTGTATTGTTGGCGCGAACAAGCAAACGCCTGATTTGTTTTATTAGTCTAGAAAGCACGTAAGGAAAAACAACTGATATGTTGCGAAAGCGTTCGTTTGACAAACTGATCTACGCCGTAAAATGTCATGACCGCACCGACATCACTTCGAAGTAAAATTCCGAAAAATAGCTCACGTCGTGCTCGCGCTAACGATGTCGCGCAGGGCACGTGTCAGTTGTTTTGTTCTTGTTTGTTTTAATTCAAGGAGATACGAGATTTAACTCGAAGATATCGAAACTTCAGTTTCCTTCGCCAACCGTCTCGATATTACAAGATTCAAATCCTCTCAATGCTACAACAATCCTAAAGAAATGAAAAGGAGAAAACGCTCGGCACTCTATCAGCCACGAAGCTCCCGATCCTCCCGCGAAGAGTGTGACGTAACGCTCTGTTCTCTTGCTGGAATTGGCGGCGGATTTGTGGGGTCGATCGAGAGGCCGCGAGGCTCCGTCGCCAGTGCCGGCCCGAACAACCGGAGATGAAGGACGATGTGCTCCGAGCCCGACGCTGCCTTCTGTAGCGCTCGGTGTTCTCTTGGCCCCAGCAAGTGTTTCAAACTGCTCGAAAGTTGTTGATGCTCGCACCTGCGGAATATCAGAGGCCTGACGTCCAGTCCAAACAGAGATCTGAATAGTAAGCATTGATTTTTGTTTTTGCTTCTTGCTTCCGAAGTTTGTGGAAACGATGTGACCGACGATCGAATCTATACGTTTGGTGTTCGAGGAGATTTGTTTTTTATTCGCGTTTCCTGCTTTCGTTTTTACAAACGTCCTCTAACAGTCGCTTTGAAATAGTCGAAAGCTAAGAGGCACTGTTTCCCTACATGTAAGAAAACGTAATAACAAAAAAAAGTTAAAAATGTTTTTCAGTGATAGAGAAGATGACAAGTATTTTAATAATATTTTTTCGGTCTCGATTTCGACACGTACCAGCATATTCCAACTGAAACGTTTGCGAAGAACTAAGACAGTCGAAGCAGATAAGCCAAGGAATGCAGGCTGGCTTCTACGCGTAAAAAACTGAATAAAAGACGATCAGTAGAAAACATCACTTTTGACTTTCTCTTTCAGAGTGAGTCTCAACCTTGCCGCTCTAAAATGCTCGGCGACATCCCGGAACAACTGACGAACGGCACAGAGATGGATCTTGACAGCCCGCAGCCCAGCTACGTGCAACTGCTGCCGGGGTCCCTCAACGCATCAAGCAGCCCTCTCATCATAGACGTGTCGACCAAGCGTCAGTGGGTGCTCGCGTGGTGGGTGCAGCTCATCTACGCACTGCTCTTCGGCACCATGGTCTCCGTGGCGACCTTGGGCAACGTCTTTGTGGTCTGGATTGTGCTCGCGCACCGCTCCATGCGGACGGTCACCAACTACTTCCTCGTGAACCTGTCCGTGGCGGACGCGATGACGGCCACCTTCAACGCCATCTTTAACCTGGTGTACATGCTCGAGAGCCACTGGGCCTTCGGCGACGCTTACTGCGTCTTCAGCAACTTTGTGGCCAACCTCACCGTGGCGTCGTCGGCCCTCACTATTGCGGCCATGAGCATTGACAGGTAAGCCCGAAGACGTGTTCTTTTCTAAAGCTGGCCGCATGTACAATGTACCCAGGTCAGTCTTTCGGACTATGGTGATCGATAACTATGGGTACGTTTTTTTAGTGGCGATAAGCTTTTTAATCAGATACAAAATGACGATGGCATAACGTTTTGATCGAATGCCCGGCTTCTAGCACGGGCTCGTTGTTTTTACTCGATTAGTGACTATAGACAAAAGCCCCGAGCCCCAACCGATGACGACCGCTTGAACTGCTCTAGCTTGTTGCGGGCGTAAATGTGGCTTCCAAAGTCGTTTGACACTTAGCAATAAAAATAAAAAGAACGACCGCACTAGAACTTTTCCAAATAACCCTCAATAGACCTTGACACTCGTTAAGGTCTATTGTAAGCTCGGTACATGATGAGCCCAATCACGAAAACTTCACCCAAATTATAGAGATTTTAAAGTGGAATGAACCCTGCCGCTAGCACGTGAAGTGACAGGCTCCGTGCCGCAGCATTGACGTCATTTTTTTTGTAAGTTCATTTTTTCGTTTTTGTTTGTATACAATTACAGCGATTTACTATTTGATTCGCCTGGAGGAAAGCAGGCTCACCCGCATACATTTATTTATGAAGTATTGGAAACCATGTTTAATCAAATTTAAAAGAGAATGTTTACTTGAGAAAGTGTAGATTAATGACTTCCAACGACATTGTTTTATTCGCTTTATAAAATGCCAAGCTCGTGCTATGAAGCACATAAAGACGCTTTCCGACGGCTCTTTGAGGGTTAGATATAGAGGCATTAGTAACAGTGATGCCGTTCTTCTGCGGACCACTCTGTGTTTTCAAACGAACACCTGACGAAATTGGTTACACCCTTCTTTGCTGCTTTTTCATGCTGCTATATGCATACATAAAAGCATTAAGCGTATCACTTAGCATACCTTCGATATTTTTCAAAACTAAAGAATTCAGTTGGCTAAGTAAACTAAAATGTAAAGATAAGCGATCGCTCCATTGTAATTTATTAAGCGAGGAACTTGGTATTATCTTTTAGTGAATTTAATTAATATAATAAGTTTGTTTATATATTTTTTAATTTTATCATAATGTTTGAATTATTGTGCGAATGCTTTAGCCTGTTATTTTTCGTCTTTTTCCTGTCATTTCTGTCTTTTTCTTTTCATGCATGTCCTCTCCGTATTTTTTTCTGTCCTCATCCTTTGCACTTTTGTATGCAAGGTGTTTAAACAACTAGCCCAAGAGTTAATTTTAATTGAGGAACTAGGTCCAAATATATAGTTGGGTGTAAATTGTTCCTCATCTGGAATGTAGTCGTTTATATATTTCCAGACTTTAAACACAAACTATGGGGCAGTGGCACAAGAGCCTTGCAAAGCCGATGGTATATCATAATAAAACTGGGAACTTTCATAATGAAAAAAAAAGTAAATCAACGCACCTTGTCGATTGTGACGTCCTAAATAAACGAAGTACCAATTTATATTTGAAACGCCTAAATATTAGAGCTGTCAAAATGATATATTTCTAAGATAGCTTTGCAATGCAACGGTTAACCGGGTTCATTGTGAAACCAAAATCTAAGGTATACTGAAAGGAACAAACGCTTTCGCACTTTAAACATGTCAGCGAGAAATAAACTTTAATATAAAAGAGATCTATAGCTGTGGCACTTTGTGACTTTATGCTCTCTTATGAATAGTCACGAAATTTGTTCTGGTTGGATAATTTCCGAGCATCTATTTTAGAAAAGAAAAATCCTTGGCCAGATCAAAAGCAAAAAAGTTCGTAAATACTGGGGTTAGCATGTGAGCGCATAGAATCACCAAATGTACAAGCCGCCCGTTTGTACATATCGTCGTTAAATAATTTGGATCGTTGACCTCTCACGTGTAGTCTCAAAATACTGTTCTAGATGGTTTGTTTTCGAGCATTTATATTTTAAAAAAACAAAAACAAAAAAACAGAACCATCAGGAAGCTGAGAAGAAAAGAAAAATTAGCCAAATGCTGGAAATTATAGTCTTCACTCTTAAACTGAGACTGCAGCCAAAGCAACAAGCGCGAACTAGCCCGCTCTCCTGACTTCGAGACGAGCATTTCTAGCGCGAGTGCTCGTTCTGCGGAAGAACGCTTCAAAGCAGCGACTTCGAGCTCCAGTGCTTGTGGCTTTTGCTGCATGTCTCAACTTAATGTGAGCGAATATAATTACCGAATGCTTAAGGGGCCTGCCTGCACATCTCGCTGTTGAATAATTTGCATTGTTGCAACATGAAAGTAAATATAAAATCCTTCCATTAACAATAAACATAAT
>JAZHYW010002758.1:0-20519 GCA_037355805.1 Ixodes ricinus
CTGCATGCGCCTTCGTTCCGTCTTGCGCTTCGGTTTCTCGGAACCAACTGTCTCCCCTCGAGTGCTCCGGAAATTTATGACCTAGAGGGAGCATTCCACCGAGCCACCCGCGAACGCGAACGGGCAGGCGACCACGGACCCCTGTGTAAACAGCGCCAGCTGCGCCTCGGAGGGGCGGCTTCTGGTCACTCGACACCGTGCACCCTCTTTCCCCTTCTCGCGCGTCTTTCTTCTCCGTACCGTTGTTCTGAAATAAACAGTTCTTCTTGAGAGTTGAAAAGGTTCGCTTCGTGTCTGTCTCTCTCTGGAACATCGGCTGGCTGATTCCGAACCACCGTGTAATGAAGTTAGCCGGCATTTAGTAACATCTCTTTACTACAACAACAACATTTTGGTGCCGAAACCCGGGAGAAGAAAGTGCCAGAGAAGATGGAGACAGCGAAAGCAGCCCTCACCGACCGAGCAAAGCGAAAGAGGACGGTGGTGCGAGCAGCGACGACCAAGCTCATCAACGACGTCGCAGCCATGGCGGATCCAACGACTGTCGGTGAGCTCCAAACCAAATTTGACCTTCTCGTACTGAAAGAGGACACTCTCAAGGAACTCGATAGCGAAATTGAGCAAGGAATCGATGACGAGGCGTTGGAAGAGGAGATTACATGCAGCGAAAGCTACAAGGAGAGGATCAGCGTAGCAAAGACTAAACTGAAAGGCATGCTCCAAGATCAGGCCCGTCCAAGTAACAGAGCCACATCAAGTTCACCAACTAACGCGGACACCAGAACGAGCGTGACAGTTGAACAGATCAACCCAGCAGTAAAGCTCCCCAAATTGGAAATATCAAAATTTGGAGGTGAACTACGGGAATGGCAGGGTTTCTGGAGTCAGTTCGATTCAACCATCAACGCGAACTTGACACTGTCGGAGGTCGACAAATTCAAGTACCTGAACAGCTACCTCACGGGAAAGGCAGCCGTGGCTGTGGCAGGGCTTGACCTGACAGCGGAAAACTACAAGGTAGCCCTCGAACTTCTCACCCGTAGATTCGGACAAAAGGATCTTATAATTGAAGATAACATGGCGAGGTTGATGGCTGTCCGACCTGTTTATGATTCTAGGAACGTGAGCGGACTCAGGGCATTATTTGACCAAATTGAAACTGGAGTCCGCAGCCTCGAGGCCCTCGGCATCAACGACAGCACGTATGGAGTGCTGCTCCTTACTGTGCTGCGTAAAGCCATACCAGCCGACATGGGACTTGAGTACAGCCGGAAGATAACCGCGCAATCACCAAACCAAAAGAACGGTCTGCGGGATTTCTTGGATTTCCTAAAATGCGAAGTAGAAAGCCGCGAAAGAATGCAACCAGTAGAGGCAAAGAAAGACCGGCAACCCGGCGAGCCTGCACATGACGCAAAGAGAGACGGAAAGAGAGACTACAGGGCAAGACCTATCTCATCCGCAGCAGCCTTGAATGCCGTGACCGGCGGGGGCGACAGAAGATGCGTGTTTTGCGCCTCTGGTGGTCACGACTCGGACGGGTGCGCTGCGCAGATGTCCGTCTCAGACAGAAGGGAAATTCTGAAGCGCGAAAACAGATGCTTCCGCTGCGCAAAATATGGCCACAGATCTCGTGACTGCAGAACATCAAAATGGCTAAAATGTGGACGATGCGCGGGGAGACACCTGACGAGCATGTGTGACCCCGACCTGATGAGCACCCGCGGTTCCACGAAAGAGGACTCGGCAGTGACGGGTGTAAAAGAGATCCACGGACAACAGGTGTTGCAGTCTTCTCTCGGAGTGAGAGACCGTCGCTTTGGAGGAGAGAAGACGCAGGTGCTCCTTCAGACCGCACAGGCATGGGCAGAGGGCCTGCAGAGGCGCACTCTCGTTAGGCTCCTCCTCGACGGCGGCAGCCAGCGTACGTTCATCCAACGTGGCGTCTCCGAAAAGTTGCAGTTGAAGGTGCTGGGAGAGGAGGAGCTCCGGATCTTCACCTTCGGAGACAACGCAGCAGCGAAGCACACGAAGTGTCGACGGGTGGAGCTCTGGCTGAGAAGCCAGTACAACAGACAGGAAGTCCGCGTAGAGGCTCTTGAAGTTCCCTGCATCTGCGCGGATATCATGACAGCTCCATCGGAATCTGCAGTGGCCCACATGATGAAGGAGGGAATGAACATCGCCGATGCCTCTCGAGGAGCCCACACTGAGGATGGTATTAGCCTCCTAATTGGAGCCGACTACTACTGGGCCATCGTCACGGGATCCGTTAAGCGTCTGAGCCCTACATTGATGGCGGTAGACACGACCTTCGGATGGACCCTGCAAGGCCAGGCGGGAACAACCAGATCAACGGCGATATGTTCCTCAGCTGCAAACGTGATGAGGGTGATCGTGACAGACGAAACAGACAAAGAAATATCCGCACAACTCCGGTCGTTCTGGGAACTCGAGCATCTTGGCATCAAAGACATCCAAGCCACGACATGCCACCAAGACGCCGTACTTCAGCACCACAAAGAAACCACCAAGTTCGAAGACGGTCGCTACCAGGTGGCGCTCCCGTGGAAGCCAGCGGCCGAGAAGCTAACAGACAACTTGGAATCGGCGACGAGGCGTCTCCGATCGCAGACCAACCGTCTCCAAAAGAACGAGCAGTTGATAAAAGAATACGATGCCTGCATCCGAGACTACGTAGCGAAGGGCTATGCCGAACCAGTCGAAGAAAGCAACCCGCCAAAGGGCCCGGTTTACTACATGCCCCACCAAGCAGTCGTACGGCACGAAAGTCAGACAACTAAGATGAGAGTGGTCTTCGACGCATCATCCAGCCTGGCAGGTCGGCTCTCGCTAAACGACGTTCTAGAGAGCGGACCCAATTTGAACCCAGAATTGATCGACCTGCTGATTGGGTTCCGTACTCACAACATCGCCGTCATCGCCGACATTGAAAAGGCGTTTCTGCAGGTGTCACTAACGGAAGAGGACCGGGATGCCGTGCGCTTTCTCTGGTATGAGAAAATTCCAAAGAACGGAGAAGAACGTCCGTCAATCATAGCATACAGGATGACGCGCATACCATTCGGCGTCACGTCCAGCCCATTTTTGTTGGCCGCGACATTGCAACACCACCTGGAGAGCGTACAGGAGCAGTACCCGACGACGGCGGAGATCCTGAGAAACAACCTGTACGTGGATGACCTGGTCACCGGGGCGGATAGCCTGCAAGAAGTAAGAGTGCTCTGCGAAGAAGCGACTGAACTGCTGGATCAGGCTGGAATGAAGCTCCACAAGTGGATGTCAAACAACCTCGAGCTGGCAGAGACGCTGCGGGGGAACGAGACCAAACGGGTCTACGCCGACCTCGGGCGCACGACAGCTGGAAAGGTCCTAGGAGTCGGTTGGAATCCGGAAACAGACAGCTTCGAGTACCGGATAGACTCTCTGATCGATTTCATCTCCTCAAGAACTGACAGCAAGAGGTTCGTGCTTCAGGTGTCGGCAAGGATCTTTGACCCCTTCGGATTTCTCGCGCCCATCACAACAAGTGTTAAGATCATGTTTCAAAGGCTGTGGGAGCTCGGGGTTGACTGGGACGACCCCTTACCTGAGGCCCTGAGAGCCGAATGGGACAACTGGTGCAGAGAACTTCCCACAATCGGAAAAGTGTCCGTCCCAAGGACGATCATGGAAAACTTCAGAAGCAACAAGACCAACAAGACGCTGCATGTCTTCTGCGATGCAAGCCCCAAGGCATACGGCGCCGTTGCGTACGTCACCACAAAGACTGCAGCACGAGAGGTGCACGTGGCTTTGATTATGGCCAAGTCAAGAGTGGCACCCTTAAGCGCCTCTCCCTGCCGAGACTGGAGCTGATGGGAGCCCTGATTGGTGCGCGGTTGAAACGCTACCTCACAAGGAGAAACTGTCACCTGCTTACTTCCTCGTGGGGCGACAGCTCACGTGTCTTCCGCCGCATCGCCTGTCAGCAGAGGCCCCTACGTGTGGGCGAGTCGGACCAGGCTGGTGCGGCGTTGGAGGTACCGCAGGCGCCATCGTGGAGGGATTCTGGCGAAGATGGCGCCGTGAATATTTGTTGGAGCTATGATCGGCACACCTCGTCAGACCCACCCCCTCAAGCGGCCTCAACGTGGGTGACATGTGCCTGCTGAACGAGGACAGTCTCCCGCAACACACGTGGAGAACCTGCCGTGTTAAAGAGACATTCAGTGGGGGAGATGGCAGGGTGCGGTCCTGCAGACTTGTGCTACCCGGGGGAAACGAACTCGGGCGACCGATTCAGTTGTTATACCCTCTAGAAGTTGGTACCGATGAGCTACCGCAATAGCTCATCCGGGGGAGATTGTTGTATTTTGTGTGTGTGTTGCTTTCAAAGTCTGCATGCGCGTTCGTTCCGTCTTGTGCTTCTGTTTCTCGGAACCAACGGTCTCCCCTCGAGTGCTCCGGAAATTTATGACCCAGAGGGAACATTCCACCGAGCCACCCGCGAACGCGAACGGGCAGGCGACCACGGGCCCCTATGTAAACAGCGCCAGCTGCGCCCCGGAGGGGCGGCCTCTGGTCACTCGACACCGCGTACCCTCTTTCCCCTTCTCGCGCGTCTTTCTTCCCGTTACGTTGTGCTCTGAAATAAACAGTTCTTCTTGAGAGTTGAAAAGGTTCGCTTCGTGTCTGTCTCTCCGGACCAGCGGCTGGCTGATTCCGAACCACCGTGTTATGAAGTTAGCCGGCATTTAGTAACATCTCTTTACTATTACAACAATGGTGCTTACAGTCCAGCGTAGACCAAGGCGCTACAGCGCGCCCCGACGAAATACCCCACTTTGCGCATGCGCGTCTCCGTGGCAACCGCATCGTTCCTACGGGTTATCTATGGGCGGTAGCTTGCGCCACCTTGCCTATAGATGCAATCGGTCATGTGTGGTTCGTCCTCGAGTTGTCACTCTTCAAAACAGCCATTCCGGGTCGCGGTTAACAGTTCAAAAACAAGCAAATGATGATGATAACGAGTGTAAACCAGCATTTATTTCCTCCTAAATGTCACACAAAATGTCAACGAAAAAATAAAAACGAAAAAATAAAACGATATCCCGTCCGTCGAACCTAGCTGGTTTGCAGGTTCGCCAAAGTCGTGCCAAGCGACTCCGGCGATTCCGCCGGAATGCTTCGATGAAATCGATGCACTCAATATTTCACAGAGACCTCTATTTGACAGATGATAGCCGGTGTGTTATTATCATAGTAGATTTTCACGCTGACTTAAGAAACGGACACCGAAGAGTGTGGACGATTCCTAACTTACGCAATGTACGCGTTCGAAATTGTAACGCACTTTACAAAGCCTATACAAACACTGCGAAATTCAGTCCAGTTGTCATCAAGTACTGCTACTATCGTTTACAATGTGAGACAGCCCAGTCGAAAATTTCTGGCCGGCTAAATAGTTCAGAGGTTTCACAGTGGCCGCCGTTCCCGTACATTCGACGACGCTTTTTCGATACGGAACGACTGCCGGTGAGTGCTACTAGCATATAATTATAAATACCGCACACATTAAGTCATCCTTAATTCAAATTAACCCTACCTTTTGCGCGTCATCGAGTTTAAAGCTTTTGCCGGCACCCCAACACCACGGCCTACCACAACCGGCTCCTTAGGTCGATAGACCTATCAAGAATCAAGGGTAGCGCATCCTTGGAGCGGTCCATGTCCACGCACACACTCGCCCAGTCAAGGGAACGAACGTTAAATAGGCACACCAACACGGGAACACGAAAACAGCATACGACACACGGCAAGAACAACAAGTTCAGATTCCAGAAATGAGCATTTCGCAACCTCCGACTGGCCCCGACAAGAGGATTCCCGAATGAGGCACTCGCGCGAGGGCTTCTGGGATAGCCTCCGTCGGCGCCGTCGTCTTCCGACGTTGAACGTGGAGCAAGTCCGTCGTAAGCTCCGCTGTCGCGCGTCGAGCAGCGCTGCGCTGCGCCGCGTTCAACTTGGCGTTGGAGTGTGTGCAGCCCGTTCGCAGACAGCGTCAGAGAGAATGAACGAGCGCGTGCGCTCGTTGACGTTACGACGGAGTATGAACAGGGCTTTATGGCGGGGCTCTCAAACATGCGGCCTGCGACTCTCTTGGACGCGACCCGCAAACATTCCGTGGATGCAAACCCCCGTTCCCGTGCCTTGAGCACAACATGCGCCATAAATAATATCTTTTATCGTCCATTTATTTCCGCTCGAAAAGGAGCTCTGCTCATATCGTTTTTTCACACATTTGTCACTATTCTGTTTTTGTTTTTGGACTGAATATTACTTTGTTCAAATATCTGCTTAATAGCCCTTCCTTATGCAAATCAACCGGAACGGCATTAGCACCTGCTATATGCGCGATATCTTTGCTCAAGGAGGCACCTCGATCGACTGCACGAACTCTCGCTCCCAATAAGCCACTGCTGAAGATGAAGCTATGAGCTCGAAATTCTATCTGTCACACAATCCTTTAAAGTTCAAGCATTTTCGCATAATGGTGCTATAAAAGCCGTCAGGAAAGCATAAACTGCCCTATGAAGAGAATTTTTGTATGCATTTTCACCCTAGTAAACTGCGCGATAGGGCAAGGACAGTGTGCTTGCTATTGTTCCGTTGAAAAATGCCCAACACGTTGGTTCTTTAAACCTCACAACATCAGGTCTGTGAAAAAACGGTGAGCTTACAAAATGGACAAGGCTCCTTCTTTAGCAAATCACTGTTGTGTCGCTGGGACAGTCGGCATGCTTTGTGACATGAACTCAACTGCTGCTCGTTTGTTTGTTTTTATTGTGCCAATATTTACACTCCCCCCCCACCCACACACACACCTTGACCCTGGACCCATCTCTATGCGGCCACCACACTGGAATGAGCTTGAAACCGCTTGCTTATAGGATAGCATACAGATGCTTTTAAATTTTTATATATGCGTGGTTTTAGGATGTCTAATGAATGCGCGAATTGAAGGTCGGATGCAGTTATGAATTTTGCAGATGCGGTTTGGATGCGGATACAAAGTCTGCTGATGTTGACCTGATACAGATACAATTATTTAAGGACATTGCGGATGCGTTTTGGAAGCGGACACGAAGTCTGCAGATGCGGATCGAATGCGGATGATCCAACTGTTATCCGCGCAGGCCTCTACACATTTGCAAATACTCTCGGTACAGCGTTTCTACGCATCTTCGGGGCAAAGGAGAAGAGCGGAGCTTTATTCGGCGCTCAAACTGGAAGAGGGCACGTCGCCGTACCTTTGACTGCCTTGCCCAAATAGGTTGTTCCTAAGTAGAGACAGTTCAGTGTTCCCTTTTTTATTCAATATATGTTCCGCTCTATGTCAACAGTGTTACTAAATTTCTTTATTCAGCGGTCTCGCCTAACACATAAAACCACGGAAGCCTCCTACACGTTACTCAAAACAAGTGCTTGATTACAATAATTTTTATTAGGTAAAAAGTGTTAAATTATTGTACTTGACTACTTCGGAGAAAAAGTGGTTGGCCCTCATTTAAAAAAGGCAACTGTTACTTTTCCGATTACTCTCCTATCTATTAAGCAACTGATTTTTCTGCCGGTTTGAAAACGGTTATTTCGTAATGTCCATTATTGACTAAGAGTCAGCGAACTCTAGACTACTTCTCTGAATCCAACACATTTCGGTAAACATTCCCCTGTCAGAGACTTGGTTTGAGGATTCCTTGGTGGGAAACTTGTACGAGCAGGGGCGCCATTAGGCAAGGGAGCAAAAATATTAGTCACGGTTACAAGTAACTTTAGTACTTTCAGAAGTAATACGATTACTGTTGTGATTATTTCCTAATAACGGTATTCACTCGATTAATTAAATTAGTGTAAAAATTAACCGATTACAAGTAATTTGATTACTTGTACTGAGAACCGTAGAAGTATGCACCAAAGTCACCCTCCGCAATATGACCCATTACAGGTTCGGATGGCCCAGCTAAGCAGGCGGACGACAGTATGGGCGGTGGCGGCGGATCCGAGAGCGAAGGCGGAAGTCCCGGGAACTATATCTCAGGCGGCAACCCTCCTGCCAAGACAGCGACAACACGTTTTCCATCTACTCACGCAACACAAAGCCTCAGTCCTGCTGCGGAGACCGAGGTCACAATTTTTACCACCTACCACGATGGTCCCTGGCGTCATACCTCCAGCGAAGACGAAGTCAACAACTTTTCCGTCTTCAAAGATACTGTCGACTAAGAGGGCTACGAATACAGGGGCATCCGTCTCGAGTCGGTCGACGGGGCCAACAGTGACGACGATAACCACTCCGACGACGACGACACGTGAGTGTAATTGACGCGCATGCTTTTCACTAACATCTGGTACTATTTTTGGTAGTAAGCTCGCGCAGTAGCCTCGCCGTTCCAAAAAGCGGTCGCTTGGCGTATCCACCGGATAGTATAGTGCTCTAGATATTGTAAACTAAAGCTTGGAACTTAATTTAAATGGGCCGCCAAAATCAGTTTCGCAGTAACAAATTGCAGCGCGATACGCGCTGCAATTTGTTACAGAGGTGGGGCTAGGTCGTAAAATGTTGAATTGAAACTATCAACGGATAATCTTACGTCTTAAAAAAAACAAAAAAACAACCTGCTTCGGGTTATCTGCGGGTGCTGTCGCAGACGATGCCATAGCAATGCTCACCGACATTCAGTATTCAGTATTCAGTTGCACCAAAACCCTTTTAAACAGGACAGTCGCTCCTCTGGGAGCTTCACCGGCGCGATTGAATAGTATTTAAAGGCTGGCAAGGTCATTAAAATGACACGGTCAAAATGCCTAAAGAGATGAACTAATAAAAATACAAGAAACGGAAACACACAGTTAATCTAAATAGTCTCCAACGACCAACCACTGCGAGTCCAAGAGCCGCACAGCGCTAGATTGTCCTTGTTTGGCTCGCCTGGGTCACACTCAGACAGTTTTTTAGTAAGTTCAACCCAAACCCCTTTAAAACAAGATTTGCGCTCCTGAGAGTGCCCCTGAAAGAGTAATGAAAATAAAAATAAAAGGGTGTAGAATGTTTACTTCTGGTCTTTTTCCGGGCAATGCAGTTCAGAGCACCGTTTATCGAGGTTTTCAGGATCGCTGGTGCGGCAAAGTTTTCCCATAACAAAAGGCTCCGGTTTATGGCGTTCGTCAGCTGTCGCTCTCTGTCTCTGTCGTGTGTGTCGCTGGCGTCTTCGAAATCCGGAGCTTGTTCCAAACTGCCCTGTGGAGCGCCATCTGGTGTGTTCAAGGCGGCCACACTAATTGAAAACGTGCTGAATGGTCTCCTCGTGTTGCCCGCACAAACGACAGGTTGGAGAGGAGGCGACCTCCTCTCTAGTGTTCGCTCCGCTGAAGGGGAAAAGGTGGGAGGAACTTCTACGTCACTGTTCACCTGTTACCGACTATAGCTTTTCTACTGCTTCTAGCTTCCGGTGGCTTTCCTTTGTTGTTGTCTTCAGTTGATTTTACTGCATTTAATTTTTGGTGTTCAGTTTCAGCCGCAATCTGTTATGGTCACTTGTACAGTTGTTTTTATGTGTTATCAGCTTGCATGACTGCAACAAGTATGGTTTTTATTTGCTATCTTTCCTGCTCGCGAGTACATAGTCCATTGTCGAATTCTGGTTGCTGCGGCTCCATGCGACTCTTCCCTCACATTGTGTCTTCAGTCTTGTTTATTTATTAGTTTTCTTAATTCCTCTGCTTCATTTTTTTCGCCATCCAACTTCCTTATATGGCAGTTAAGTCCCCAGAGTCATGACAGGTTGGTTTCAAAACATTCAGCTACCGACAGATGGCGCAATGGGAAGTAACAGTGGAGTTTGTGCCTCGTTCGATCATCGCTGTACAAGAAAAGTGGGGGGAGGGGTGTGCATTTCGAGAACATCGTGCATCGACGCTGACACTATTAGTATTGAAATCACTTCTGAGAGATTTCAATACTAATTTTTGTGTTTAATTTATAAAAAGATATTAAAAAATCGCTACTGCCCGCCACGCTGATTCACGTACAAAAGACATTTTGGGCAGCGGTTATAGATAACAAAGCATGGTGAATGCAGCATCTCAGCACTTTTCTGCCGGGTGAACATTTCCAAAACCCCTCTTCTGCCTAGTGCAAGCAGATGAGGTAACTTAGCGTGTACATGAATAGGGAAATAAACAAAATGCGCTAAGGACTAAGCCAGAGGCAGAAACAAGTACGACACATGGAGGGTGTGGAGCACACACGGGGCGAGTATCAGGCACATCTGCAAGATAATGAAGTCGGAGTTGCGGTCTGTGAGTCGTACTTGTTTCTGCCTCTGTCCTCGTCCTTAGCGCATTTTATTTATCTCTAGAGACGAACCAACTGGCCCGCCAAAAGGTGCATGAAGGACGGCGGCGGCACAGGATTGACTGTTTCTATAGGGAGCGAGCGGCGTGACGCAACACCCAGCAACCGAGGTGCAGTGGGGGACAGCGGGGGCTGAGGCCTACTAGGGCAGGCGGCGGGGTGCCGCGAGGTGGCGAGTACGGGTGGCCCAAAATGAGGTAAATATTTTGTAATAAGCCATCCGTAGGGTAGGCTGTCGCCGCGAAGTGGCGTGAACAGGGGGAGAGGGGGGAGGTTAACATGCGGCCCAGGGATACACCTGCCACCCCCACTGCACGGAGACGAAACTGGCGAAGAGGGACATCGCCGGCGATCTTAGGTTTCTAGGCGTTACTTCACTGCGTCGCTCCCTCTAACCAGCCAACCCAGTGCGGCCCTCGTTTCTGTGTGTCCTATCGCCTAATCTCTAGAAATATTCACACCGCCGCCTTCTGTCTTGCAGAAGGTGTTTTCTAGCCAGTTTCCACAGCCAGTGGGACTGTGGCACCACCCCTGAGAACTTTGAATACTCAAAACACTCCAAAGCGTCCAAGGTCAGTGCATGTACAAGGGCACTAATGCTAGCGTATTAAAAAAAGGTACCTTCGCGATACTTTTCTACGCAAGCGGCTACAGATTTCTCTAGACCACGAGCAATGCTTTTTCGGTGCTGAGGTTTCGCGCCGCCGCCGCTTGATCGCTTCCAGCTACCGTGGTATCTGGTCAGCGCCACCTGGCCCAATACCCCACACTGCGGCCGCTCTGAGAAATGTGGCTGTCCCCGGTAGAAACATCCCCTCGGCAGGCCCTTCCACGCTGAGTGCAAACCAGAATTCAGTGGCCACGGTACATCATTGTAAGATTGAGGAAGCTCACAGCCAGTGAAGTGATACGGCGACGTCCGTACCGCGCTGTCAGAGAACAAAAATAGTAGCAACGGCGATGTGAATGCTTGACCTCTTTTCTGCCAAACTTCGCGGGCTTCTCCCGTTATGGCGACCGCAGCGCCAAGTATATTCTTTACTCACACCACCTCACATGCTTCCACTGCCGAACCGCTCGGTCCCAATCCTAACCCGATTTTTGTACAATGTACCAGTATCACGTGTATGATTTCAGGCAACCCACAGTGTTGGGCCAATACTGGAAGAGCACTGCAAAAAGGTTCAATGATTGTTCACTTTAGCCAATCTATTCCCACTATTGTCAATGTTTTTCTATAGAAATTTTTGTGCTGGCCGTAAGTATCCACTGACTAACCAATATTGGGAGTACATTGGCATAAAGTGGGCAACCTTGGCTTGTCATTTCCATTGGCTTGCGAACATCGAATGAGCGCAGGCATAAAATGGTCAAAATTGGCCTGTCAGGTCCAATGACTTGCGCATATTGGATAAACAGTGGCACAAAAAAGGCAATATTAGCCTGACAAGTTTTCTTGGCTTGCGAATATTAGATGAATACTGGCATAAAACGGTTAATGTTGTCTTTTGAGTATACTTGGCTTACTAGCTATTGAATGAACACGGAATAAAAAGAGTCAACGTTGGCCCGTCAGTAGCATCGGCATTCCAATATTTGATTGGGACTGGCATACAATGGACACTGTTGGCTTGTCTGTACCATTGGCCTGCCAACGTTGGATAAACAAGAGCTATAATGACGAATGTTGGCCTGTTAGTACCTTTGGCTCATCGACATTGCCAGAACAGGGTGGCATATAATGTCAACGTTATTCTGACAATAAAATTGGCCTAATAATGGAAGCATGTTGGAATAACTTCGTTTAGGCATGTTCGTTTTGACGCGACACGTTGAAGTTGCTCGAAAGCTTGCTAACTTTATTTAATTTCGTGAACACGAGATTCAGGTGTTTTTCTGCAAAAGAAAGAAAGATAATAACAGGACACAGACCTTACAGGTGATGTTTTACTACCTCTTTGCGCGTATGCTTTCCTATTCGTTTTTATTTTGAAGCATAAGCTAGTTAGCTTCAATCGGACTCTGAAGGGAACGCCAAAGTGGCCGACAATTTTCTTGAAATTTATAAAGCCACTTTTGTTTGTTTTTTGTCGTTGGGGGACATTTGATTTATAATCGTATCTTTTTAGTTTTGACATTAGTCTTCAAGATGAGTTCGGAGCTTCTGTCCGTCTGTCTCTTTTTGTCCCCTTGATCTTGAGTTACCACGTTGGTTTTGGACACCAGGATAGCAAATACGAGCAGAGACAAAGGGAAGAATTTGAGAGAGGGACCGAAGTATAGGGGAGCGTCGCGCCGACGTAGCTCGGAACGAGAGACAGACGCTCTCTCCCTCGCAAAGGGCGAGCGAGGGTGATCCCCTCCTGTTTTCCACGCACCATCTCCCAAATCTCTCCTTTGTGAGCGAGGAGGGGCACTCACTGCGCTCGGCGAGGAGGGCTCCGTTCATTCCTACGCTGTCAGTGCCGGGGGAGCTACGCGCCAGCCGGACCAGTCAATCGCCTGCCTTTCATCACCTGCCCTGCTCTCTGCGCATGGTTACGGAAAGGGCATCATCTTGTAATTAAAAGTTCTCTACAACGAATTTTCGGCGCTTATTGTTTGGTCTATACGTGTTCGAAGGAGCAGTATCGCATCGGACCAGTGTTCGATAAACATACTTGATAAGTATTTAAATACCTGCATCATAAAGTATTTCAAATACTACTCAGTAGTAGCTCACACACCTTCAATCAAGCCCCCAAGGTGGCAGGGGCCCAGTCCCGACCAATCACAGAGCAGCAGGGCGGGGCCTCTTCCCTCTCTCCCATCCCAGGGACCAATGACAGGGCATGGGCGTTGTCCAGTGACCAATCGGAGCTCAGCGAGGTCCCGCCCTCGCGTCACGTGCTCGGTACAGGTGTGAGGTCACGTGTCAGGCGCGTGCCAGAAGCGTGCCACCGCAAACCACAAACCGCAAACCTCAGACCTCAAACCGCAAACCTCAAACCACAAGCTGGTTACCAGGTGTTGTGGTCATCACCTGATAACAACCCTACGTGATGTCACAGAGGGCGCTCAGGGCGTCTTACGTGTGATGGGTTCGAGCTGCGTCCGACAGATGGCGCTCACCTGATGTCGCACAGGGTTTGTGCTGCATCCGAGGGAGGGCGCTGCGCTGCGGTCACATGACGCAGCACAGCGCCACGTGTCACGTGACTGTCACGTGACATTATTTGAATCGCTGGGCGGTAAATGCCCATTTTATTCGATTAAAAAAGGCTCTGCGGGCGACGGGGACTCGACCTCTCCACCTTGGGTACAGCAGCCCGACGCTCTATCCCCTGAGCTACGAGCACATTGCTTCCCAGACCGCTTAACTTGTGTTAGTTGTTCGTGTGTGTGTGCAATCATGATAACAACCACGTGATGTCGCACAGGGTTCGAGCTGCGTACGACAGATGGCGCTCACGTGAGCGACGCACAGGGTTTGTGTTGCATCCGAGGGAGGGCGCTGCGCTCCGGTCACATGATGGTGACGTGATTTGAATCGCTGCGCGGAAATGCATTTTATTCGATTAAAAGGCTGCGCGGGCGACTGGGACTCGACCTGTCGACCTTGGGTACAGACCGCTTAACTTGTGTTAGTTGTTCGTGTGTGTGCAATTCATGATAACAACCACGTGATGTCGCACAGGGTTCGAGCTGCGTACGACAGATGGCGCTCAGCTGATGTCGCACAGGGTTCGAGCTGCGTCCGACAGATGGCGCTCAACTGATGTCACACAGGCTTTGTGCTGCATCCAACAGAGGGCGCTGCGCTGCGGTCAATGATGGTCACGTGATGCGACATTCGTCATGCAGATAAGTCAACAGGTTTTGCCAGGGTTCGAGCTGCGTACGACAGATGGCGCTCAGCTGATGTCGCACAGGTTCGAGCTGCGTCCGACAGATGGCGCTCACTGATGTCGCACAGGCTTTGTGCTGCATCCAACAGAGGGCGCTGCGCTGCGGTCACATGATGGTCACGTGATGCGACAATTCCGTCATGCAGACAAGTCTAGACAGGTTTTGCAATATATGTCGAGAGCTCGGAATGTTATTTTTCATATGCAAATGAAATACATTGTTTCGACGCTCCGCTCGGTCGCTTTTGTTTATTCAACTGTCGCAGTTGGGCTCGGAACGTCACTTGTGCGCCGGAGGTCGATCTGACAAGATGCTCGTGCGTGAACGTCTCGATGGCTGCGCAGAAGAACACACTCGATGGAGCGATGTCGAAGCCTGCGCTGCACATCGAAAAGCAAACAACAACTTCTTTGTGTCCGCGTTCGATCTGCTGGTGGACCTCGTCATTTTTGGCAAGTTCGTTCCATATGAAGTGGACCCCGTTGTGTTCAGGATAATATCCCACGTCTACGAGAGCTACAAGGGCGGGACAAGGAGTGGGAATCGCACGAGCAGCCCTTTGTGCTCTTATCCCATTGGTCGGGCAAGGTGTTGACCAAGGTGGCCGCATCGGAGACGACGGACGTGGTGGAATTCATCGCGGATACGCTGAAGACCATCAAACGCGCGATGCAGTATAAGCACCACATCGAAGCCACCTACATCCATTGCCTGGCCACCGACGTTCTTCGATATCGCCTCATCACCGTGGATACCGTAGACTCGTGGAAATAAAATAAAACTAACCCTAAGATGACTGCGTGTCTCTCTCCGTGTGTGTGGTTGGTCGTCTTGTTAAAGACTGGACCCTGCAGAGCGGTCCGGTCAGTCTGCCACCGACCTACGTACAGATCGGTCGCGAAGAAGCGAAATGAGGGATGAGTTTTACGTGAATCTATTCTCAAATGCCTCGTCGGACATTTTTCACGACAATAGTTTGAGCAAGTTCAGGGTACAATTGTCCCAACCTATTATATTAAATGAACCGTACGAGGTAGCCCTAGAGGAACTGAATTTCCCATTTAGCATCAAGAATGTGACGAGCCCATCTAACGAGCTGTACTTGGTCAGGCCTACGGATGCCGGGAAAGTGGAAGGCACCAAACAGCTACGAATACAGCCAAAGCAAGACTTTATCGCGCTGGTGAAAAGCGCCCTGCGAGAGCTCTTTGGCCCCAAGACGAGCCTCGAGCGAAAAGGAAAATGTTACTCTTTAAGCTTCCAGAGAAATAACGCACTGCGCATGTCCCCTACATTGTCGAAAAAACTCGGATTTGCAGAGATCGTTTTTGGAACAGGTCAGCCCGTGGAAGGCAGTCCCGTGGAGGAAGATACATTCGATCGTGAGGTAGAGGTAGAGCTGACGAGGGTAAAGCACCTGATGACTCAGGACCGAATTGAGATCCTCGAGGGCTTCTACGAATCGCCAGAAGATCTCATTAACGCGATAAACAGCGCCTACCAGTCTCATCTTAAGCTCAATTCTTCGAAAATATTGCTTCGTTATAATCCATACATCAAAGTCGTAGAGTTACAGTTGCACCACAGTGGGTATATCTTAATCAACGCTCACTTATCCCACATGCTTGGCTTTGGTCAGAAAAGCGTGTACACTTCCTTCTCGGTGGCAGACCGTGATGTTATATTATTTCCCAGCAATTACATTTTTACCTATTGCGATATCATAGAAGCGGAGCACGTCGGTGACGTGAAAGCTCCTCTCTTGAGAGTCGTCCCATTCGTAGTGTCAAAACGAAACGAAATGATATCGTATTCTTTCAATCTACCCCAATATAAGAAGGTGATCGTAAAAGAAGTCAGCACCATTTGTCTCGAGCTTGTTGGCGAGAGAGGAAGCTACATCCCATTTCTGGACGGATCGGGTCGCGTTGCAGCCACTCTTCATTTTAGAAAATGCACGTAAAGTCCCCACCGTGTTGTTTAGAACATTTCTCGGGTTCCGGAGAAAGACCGCTCACGCATTTTGTGTCCGGGCCCCTGTTCCAGGTTGGGAGCGGACTACTGTCGGACATTTATCAGAGGCTATCGCCAGTGTTTACAAAGCGAGTGGCCCCTTACCTGGGTCGAAAGCTAGTGTCCACGGGTAGAGATATCGCAGAGCGAATGAGACAGGGTTCCTCGCTGAAGGACGCCGTAAAGAAGGGAATTGGCCGCACGTATCGAAGCACCAGAGACGAGTTTCTCCAAAAGCTGCAGTCTGGCGGAGGGCATAAAAGAAAGGCGTCCTCCCAGTGCTGTTCAGTGTCTGGACGACAAAAGAAAGGAAAGGTCGTGCATGACTTTTTCGATACGTAAAAAAAATGACGGGCGATATTTTTACCCTGCACGAGCGTTCCTGTCTGTGCACCAGCGGAGAGCTCGATCTGTTCTCTCTTCCGCCTACGTCTTTTGCTTTGGAAAAGTCCGAATATATCGAATTCTTTCCGGTCGCCACGACAACACCCACTTCCGTCTTAGAATTTCACGTTCCGTCTCTGGGACCTCACTTTTACGATCTGAAATCAAGCTTCCTGCACATCCAGTCAAAAATCGTGCGAGCCAATGGCGATCCCGCGAGCACCACCGCGACGGACGGAACTGTCACGCACGATAAGGTCATACCGGTTCAGGCATTTGGAAGCTCCCTTTTTCAATACTTACACGTGTATCTGAATCAGACTTTGGTGAGCCAGTACGAGAATTATGCTTATCGTTCCTATCTCGATATTCTCCTGCACGCAAACCAGACGAGTAGGGATCATTCTCTTTCTGCGATGCTCTACGAAAAAGATCCGGTAAATACGTCCGAAAAGCTCGACCTTCCCGCCGATGCTAAGGGCCTTATGGCACGTTTTAAAAGAACCGAAGGAAGAACCCAGTCGGCCTGGGAGCTTTTTAATCGAATAAAATGGGCATTTACCGCCCAGCGATTCCAATCACGTGACCGTCATGTGACCGCAGCGCAGCGCCTCTCCCTCGGATGCAGCACAAACCCTGTGCGACATCAGGTGAGCGCCATCTGTCGGACGCAGCTCAAACCCATCTGCACGTAAGACGCCCTGAGCGCCGCATGGATGGATGGATGGATGAATACGGCTGAGCCCTTTGGATCGGGTGGTAGCTTACGCCACCTAGCCAATTTGTCTTACCATTTAAGCTTAGAATATTTAAATGTGAAAACTATATACACTCCGCACTGAAAAGAAAGTGAGGCTATCCCCACCCGAAAAACCAGTCTAAGGTGGACCATGGAACAGGAAAATCCAACCGGACTCCCCGCCGGAAACCCCAACTCCAGCCTGCAGGCCATTGTCCTCAAACTGGATTTCAGGCCCCAGCCAGAAACCCAGCCAGACCCCCCCGCTCCACAATCCACCCCAAACCGGCTCTTCCGGTAGGGATAAAACCCTCTGCCATCAGTTAATAAGAAAATACCTAGTTTTCTCGTGCTTTCTTCCACCATTCACTTAATCTTTGCTTGGTAATCTCTACTGTCTTGTAATCCACTTTTCCTTCGCTATCTCTAAAACCCAATGACTTTATTAAATCTATGTTGTCTTCGGTAGGCATAGGGTGAAGCCCTTTACAGTAGAGTATCAAGTGCTCAGCCGTCTCGTCCACCTCTCCACAAGCAGCGCACACTGTATCCATTTCCTGGTGCTTCGCTCTGTATTTTCTGGTTCGCAAAACACCTGTCCTTGCCTCAAACAACAATGAGCTTCCCCTAGAATTATCATAAATGCTTTCTTTGGCAATTACTGTTTTGTTTAATCTATAGCTTTCCAGAGCCGTCTTTGTCTGCATTCCCTCTAGCCACCGATCTCTTTCTGTGGCCTTAACTTTCTTCTTAACGGAGACCTGCTCTTCCGTAACCCCACTATAGCCTAAAAACTTTCCTCTTAATCTCCTAGTGCGCTGTCTCCACTTTGTGTCTATATCTCCTCATGTATAAAAAGCTGAAAGCCTTTCGTGCCCATTGCTCCCGATCCATTTGCCTCAACCGATCCTCAAATTCTATCTTGCTCGCAATTCAAGTCCTATAGTGCCATCTGTCGGACGAAGCTCGGACCCTGTGTGACATCACGTGGTTGTTATCAGATGATGACCACAGCTGTCAACAGCTGGTCAACCACGCTTGCGGTTTGAGGTCTGAGGTTCGCGGTTTGAGGTCTAAGGTCATGGCACGCTCCTGACACGCGACGCGCACGTGACCTCACACCTATACCGAGCACGTGACTCGAGGGCGGGACCTCGCTGAGCTCCGATTGGTCACTGGCCAGCACCCCTGCCCTGTCATTGGTCCCTGGGATGGGAGAGAGGGAAGAGGCCCCGCCGTGCGGCCCTGTGATTGGTCGGGACTGGCCCGCCCCTGTGGGGCTTTGATTGACAGGTGTGTGAGCTGGTGCACTTGTTCTCACTACTCTACTCAAGTTACTTTCACTGTGAAGTATCTTGAGTCTGAGTACAAATGACTTACAAATGTAATTCAATTACTTTTGAAGATACTGCCGCATTGCGTAATTTGCATTGACGTCAGTGACAAGCACAATTATATGGTTGCGCAAATCTGGTTTACCAAAATGTATTATTAGCACGCAACAACACAACACGGAAAAAAATAACATCGTAGGGCTATTTCACGCAGTCCAACCATAGGGAGCAGAACATCACTTATGCGTGTTACAAAACATGTCTGGGGCAAAAAAAAAAAAGAGGTCGCTTTAGCTATTTGCAATTTTCACGACCTATACGTTGGTGCCTAACAAAATGGCTGTCATCTGGACGATCGTCGTAAAACAGCAGTAAGAGGCTGGGTCTGCGACTTTGAATTAATTATAGTTTTTCTTTATACGAGGTAGTATTAGAGCCTGACTTCATTTTTTCCCGCCAGTAAGGTGTAGGCAAGCACCTTTCATGTGAAACCGATCATCCAGGAGCTAGGGAGTGCGATCCTCCCACCGCGGTTCCACCATCGCCGAAAGTTACGAATAGCCGACATCGCGGAATATCAGGTCCTACGGCGGACCTAGACGCATCGTTAAACTACAGTCCAAATTCCCTATATGGCGAGTTGACTAGAAACGAACTCGGGATACGGGAATGAGCGAATGGATTACAAGGGAGCCCACATAATAGCCACAGCACTCGTCGCACCTTCTTCAAGTAGGTTGCGTTCAGAAAGGCACTCAACGTTGGGGGACGCTTTGGTGGCATTTTGAGAGGTCATCCTGCTCGTAGTTAGTTTCCTGCCCTGTTCTCTGCTTATCAATGTTCGCTTACAGACAGTGTTTGCGAGAGCAATAAGTGCCGGACTGACGACAAAAAGAAAAGAAACAAAAGAAACCTGGACGTTTTGCCGTAGCGGGCTCAAATATACAACAAGCAAAAAAAGAGGTCTTCTTTTGTGTCCACTTCTCATTTTTTTATACTTGTTATTTTCTTGACACTGAAGTCTGCATTGTTGTCGTGGGTCGTTTCCTGTTCTGCTTTTGCGCCTCAGTGTGGGAATCATTACTTCCGTAAAACCACCCCTTTTGTTCGAGGATTTTTTTTGGGGGGAGGAAATCTAGTAAAAAAAAGGTGCCTATGGGAAGGCGAGGGGGAAAAACCTTGATCGTTCGAGCTTTAGGGTGAAATATGAGTCACAATCGGCACAAAATTGATGTTTTCACGAGCTTAATCTAAGTCATCGAGCTTATCGGAGCTAGCAACAGGATTTTGTTGCTCGAAAGAATGTTCAAGTTTTCTCGTGCCACGCCCATGCCACTTCATACCGAAAAACTCGGAAAATGGCGGAATGTCAAACATGTATTTGAGATAATGAGTACAAGATACTCAGAAATGTAATTAAAATACAGTATCAAATACTCTCAATCAAAAGTATTTGCAAGATACCAAGATACTTCAAAAAGTATTTGAAATACAGTATCTTGAGTAGACTATTTGAGTTAGGCACAAGTCTGCATCGGACACACCAATATCTTGTTAAAAAATCGCGAAAAGGAATTATAAAATGAAAGCCCTGTGACGCCGAATTAGAGCGCAGCCCTTGAGGAGGAGGAGGGAGGGTACTAAGGGGGGACATGTGACCTGGAGGGGGTCACGTGACCTCTTGGCGTCACGTGACCTAGAAGGGGGGCACGCATGCAACCCGGTGACTACGGCGGGCTGTATG
>JAZHYW010002759.1:0-14718 GCA_037355805.1 Ixodes ricinus
TATATTGTGAGGAAAGGAATACACGGATATTCAATGGGGGATGTTTAGGTACAAGGGATATGATCGGTGATCGAATGTTCGCGGTCCACAGTACGAGCGCGAGCCTGCTCACTTCAGTGTCCTTGTCGTCGTCCTTTCTCCGGCTTCCTAACAATATCCCCCCGTCGTGGAAAGGGCCGGGCACCCGGCACTTGCGGCAAAGTTAGTTAGTTGTGGCGGTAATATGGCTTCATGCGGGCAACGTGCACAACTTCTCTCGATCTGGAGCGACGGTCTCGAGGTGGCAAAACTGGGGCCACTTCATAGTTCGTTGGAGAAATTTGGCGCAAGACACGGAAAGGGCCTACAAAGCGCTTCAGGAGTTTCTCACAGCGTCCGGCGATGCGGGATGGGGTCCACAAAAGAACTTCATCTCCGACGTTGTAAGAAGTCGGCCGATGGAGGTCGGCGTGACGTAGTCGCTGGTGCTGCTGGGACTGGAAGGTATGAATGCGGGCGAGTTGACGAGCGTCTTCGGCCCGGGATGTTACTTCTTCGATATAGTGCTCAACCGGGTGGTCGTCGATGTAGGGCAGGACAGTGTCAAGCGGTGTGAGAGGCTCACGGGCATACAGAAGGTAATAAGGGGAATAGCCGGTTGTGGCCTGACGGGCGGTATTATAGGCATATGTCACATAGGGAAGGATGGTGTCCCAGTTTGTGTGGTCGTCGGAAACATACATGGAGATCATGTTAGCTAGGGTGAGATTGAGACGCTCTGTAAGACCGTTGGTTTGCGGGTGATAGGCAGTTGTGACGCTGTGGACGGTTGATGCTAGGCGTAAGACGTCGTCGAGGACTTTTGAGACGAAAGGGGTCCCTCGATCGCTGATGATCTGTTGGGGTGCACCGTGGCGTAATAGAATGTTGTGTAGAAAGAAATGAGCGACTTCGTGGGCATTGGCGACAGGAACACACTTGGTTTCGGCGTACCGCGTCAGATGATCGATGGCTACTATGATCCATTTGTTGTTCATTGCCGATCGAGGGAAGGGGCCGAGAAAGTCAATGCCAATGCGTTGAAATGGCCGATCAGGTGGCACAAGCGGTTGTAAAAAGCCTGGTGGCTTTGTGGTCAGAGTTTTTCTTGTCTGACACTGATGGCATGCTCGAACGTATTTACTGATAGTGCGGGTCATGGCGGTCCAAAAGTAGTTTCGGCGAATTTTAAAGTAGGTTTTGGAAAATCCCAAGTGGCCGGCTGCAGGATCGTCGTGATGAGCTTGAATGATTTCTCGCTGTAGGTTGGACGGGACAACAAGAAGCCATGGACGTCCTTCGGGCTCGTAGTTACGCCGGTAAAGAATTCCGTTGCGAAGTACGAAGAGGCGGGAGCGACGTTGCGTTCGTATTGTGGGGTGGTGCAGCGTTCCGTTCAGATGTTCAATAATAGGCCGCAAAGTTACGTCGGAAGATTGGGCGGCGGCGATGTCAACGGTTTCGAAGGCTGCGGTGGTATCCGGGTGAGCGACAGTGTTGAATCCACATGGAGAAACAGGCAAAGGACACCTGGAGAGGCTGTCGGCGTCGAGGTGGCGTTTTCCAGATTTGTACAAGACGGTAAAATCATAGTCTTGTAGTTTGAGCGACCAACGTCCAAGGCGTCCGGAAGGATCTTTGAGAGTGGTTAACCAACATAGGGCATGGTGGTCAGTGACAATAGAAAAGGGGTTGCCGTAGAGGTAAGGGCGAAATTTGGATATTGCCCATACGACGGCTAAGCACTCGCGTTCGGTGATGGAATAATTGCGTTCGCATTTGGTAAGTGTGCGGCTGGCGTAGGCGATGACGTGCTGAGTGCCAGAGATGGTTTGGGCCAACACTGCACCAATTCCATAGCCGCTAGCGTCTGTACGAATCTCGGTGTCGGCGCCCGGGACAAAATGACCGAGTACTGGGACGGTTGTTAGGGCTGTTTTGAGTCGTTCGAAAGCGTTAGTTTGCTCCGTACTCCAGTGGAAAGATGCGTTGTTGCGAAGTAGTATGTTCAGCGGTTCAGCGAGATGAGCGAATCCTTGTATAAATCTGCGAAAGTACGTACAGAGGCCAAGGAATGAGCGTACGTCTTTCAAGTTCTTCGGCTGGGGGAAATTGGAGACGGCGGCTGTTTTCTGGGGATCTGGACGAACTCCATCATTGCTGACAATATGTCCGAGAACTTTAATTTGGCGAGCTCCAAAGATGCACTTTTGTGAGTTGAGCTGCAAGCCAGCGGATTGAAAACAATCAAGGACTTGTCTTAGACGGTGTAAATGTTGTTCGAAGTTTTCTGCGAAGACAACGACATCGTCAAGATAACAAAGACATGTTTTCCAAGTGAGACCGCGGAGTAGCGTATCCATCATTCGCTCGAATGTTGCTGGCGCGTTGCACAGACCGAATGGCATCACATTGAACTGGTATAGCCCGTCAGGTGTGATAAAAGCGGTTTTCGGTCTGTCTGCGTGGGCAACGGGGATTTGCCAATATCCACTGCGAAGATCCATGGCGGAAAAAAAGAAGATCCTTGGAGGGTATCGAGGGTGTCGTCTATGCGCGGCAGGGGGTAGACGTCTTTCTTTGTTATTTTGTTGAGGCGACGGTAGTCTACACAAAAGCGTGAGGAGCCATCTTTTTCTTCACAAGTACTACCGGTGACGACCAAGGACTGTGGGATGGCTCGATAACCCGCTTTTCTAACATATCTTGGACGTGTTCATGAATTTGTCTACGCTCGACTCCCGAAATTCTGTACGGACGACTGTGAATAGGTGAAGCTGCTCCAGTGTCGATGTGGTGCTGGACATGCGTCGTCTGCGCAAGTTGACGTCGGTTGAAATCGAAGAGGTTGTGGTAGGTCGTAAGTAGGTTGGTTAACGCTTCATGCTGTGCGGCGGTCAGAGAAGGGTCTATCATTTTTCCTACATTTTCAAGAACATCTGTTGAAGGTGGGAAAGCGACATGTGTCGTTGCTTCAGACAGAGTAGCGAAGTTGTGCTCAAAGTGTGCGGTGATCGTAGCCAGATGGGTACCGCGGGGTAAAACCCGTGGTTGGGGAGAGGGATTGGTGGCGAAAAGAAAAACTTTGCCATCTGTTGGTGCGACAAGGCTGTACGGAATAATAATATTCTTTTTCGTGAAAGCATTTGACAGGGGTTCAACGAGGCAGCTTGGGGCTGAAAGCGAATGATCCGGCACAAGGACGATGGCGAGAGCGGAGTGAGGGGGAACGATGTAGTCGTCATCGGTGTGGAGGGGAACGGAACAAGAGAGTGAGGAGTCGTCTATGATGTCAGTAGAACTCAAGTGCAGTTCGCGGCTGGCACAATCGATGAGGGCATCGGCGGATGACAAAAAATCCCATCCTAAAATAAGGTCGGCCACACAACTGGAAAGGACAGTGAACACAATAATATGGGTGATGCCACTAATAGATATCGGCATGGTGCAGCATCCAAGAGGTTGTGTGAGCTCACCATTACCCAAACGCAAGAAATGTCCAGAAGTTGGTGGAGTCAACACTTTGTTTAAGCGGCGGCGAAGCTGGTCAGACATGCAGGATTTTGCGGCCCCTGTATCGACTAATGCTGGGATTAGCTGTTGATCCACCGTTACCAATATAGTTGTTGGGTAAGGACGAAAAGGATTTGCGACAGTTCGTGCTGATGCAGCCTGACCTCCGGCGCCAAGGCAGGCTGCAGTGTTTAGTTTGACGCCTGGTTGACGGCGGATGTGTTGTTGAACGGCGATACGGAGCGCTGACGTCTTGGGTATGGAGAAGATGATCGAGGTCGGCGCGGCTGGAAACCAGAGGAGGATGGGAGGGAGGGTAATCGATGTTTCGACTGGCATCAGTGTGGTCAGAGTACCTAGAATTGTTGGCTGGGGAACGGCCGTAAGTTTCGGCGTCGATGCGGCGATGACAGTAGCGGATGACATGACCGGGGTTATGACAGTAGAAGCAAACTGGTCGGCGGTCTGTTGTTCGCCAGAGTTCTGTTCTTCGTGGTTGTGCATAGGGTTGGGGTGGCGTCTGCATCATATTTTGTGGTTGCATTGGAGCACATAATGGCGGTACATGCTGGAGAGCACAGACAGGTGGCGACGAAGCAGCTGCTGAGGCGTATGTGCAGGGTACAGAAGACTCCCGATGGAGTGCGGATCGAAGCTCGTCCTTGATGATCTGTTGTATGTTGGGCGCGGGCGCCTCGTCGGGTTTGGCGAACGAGTCGGCAGGCGTTTTTGAACCGGGCAGTGAGGATAAAAACTCACGTAGTTCTTCGCGGATGATGGCGCGAATCAGCGTCGGAAGGTCGGTGGCAGAAGTTGGACTTGAGACTTCTGGGAGGCGAGCAAAGGGTGCCTTTAGGATTCGTCCACTCTGAAGGTCCTCGTAGTGCTTGCACTCGGATATGAGTTGCTGAACGGTCGTAGGAGACTTAGGGGCCACGACTGAAAACAGTTCTTGGGACAAGCCTTTAAAGAGGTGGCGGATTTTGTCGTCCTCTAACATATTCGCATCGACACGACCGCAAAGGCGAAGGACGTCCTCGGTGTACGATGTGGAGGATTCAGTAGAGGCTTGATATCTGCGCGACAGCGTGTCGCGAGCCTGTTGCCGGCGGCGCTCAGGGGTGCCAAAAACGTCTGCGAATGCGGCTTTAAATGCGTCCCATGAATTAATTTCTTCTTCGTGGTTGTCAAACCACTGCAGAGCGGTGCCCTTAAGGTAAAACACGACGTTGGCTAGTTTTAAGGTGTCGTCCCAGCGGTTGTGCTCGCTTACTCGGTCGAAGGTTTTGAGCCAGTCATGAACGTCGGCATCATGAGTACCTGCGAAGTCGTGGGGATCCCGTTGCCGGTTCTTGACACGGGGCCGTTGTTCAGCGGCGGCTGCCTGTCTGGTTTCGTCGGGCATCTGGGTGAGGGTCGAGCGGCCGCTGCGGAGCTCCGTCACGACAAAAAGGGATCCAGAGAAGAGGACGGGGACTGTTAAGCAACCTCCACCAAATGTGAGGAAAGGAATACACGGATATTCAATGGGGGATGTTTAGGTACAAGGGATATGATCGGTGATCGAATGTTCGCGGTCCACAGTACGAGCGCGAGCCTGCTCACTTCAGTGTCCTTGTCGTCGTCCTTTCTCCGGCTTCCTAACAATATATATATATATATATATATATATATATATATATGTGTGTGTGTGTGTGTGTGTGTGTGTGTGTGTGTGTGTGTGTGTGTGTGTGTGTGTGTGTGTGTGTGTGTGTGTGTGTGTGTGTGTGTGTGTGCGTGTGTGTGCGTGCGTGCGTGCGTGTGCGTGTGCGTGTGCGTGTGCGTGTGTGTGTGTGTGTGTGTGTGTGTGTGTGTGTGTGTGTGTGTGTGTGTGTGTGTGTGTGTGTGTGTGTGCGAGCACGTAAACTCCCCAACCAGAGCCGTGCGGACCACCCCGGCAAGGTGCCCCGCACCCCGAAAACCACAGCGCCTCCCACCCCTCCTCCTGGGGCCATCCTAGAACAGCCCCAGGAGGCGGCTGTTCTAGGATGGCCCCAGGAGGGAGGCTGTTATTGTTCGCTCGGACAATAAGCACAGACGTTTGAGCAGCTGGTTCGATTTGTCCGGTAATCTTAACATGTTGTTTGCACACGTTTTAATGATCACCTATTCAGGTAAGAAACTGTGACAACACAGTCTGCAACGGATCAGCAGTAACCTCGTACGACGCAGTTCGAGCAGCTAGCCGCCTTTGCCGCTTCCCAGATGCGCTCCAAACTCGTGTGACCACCTGAGTGGCGTTTGAGACCGCTAAATAAACTGCTCTTTGTTTATGCGTGATTTGACTGTTGTTGCAGTTGCGATCAGTGGATTCCGCTTCGCAAGCAGACTGACCGTAAAGAATTCTTTCAGCTGTTGGGGTGACAAACCGGGCTCGCAAAGCGTCTGCTTACGTAGACTCCGAGTCCTTTATCGGAGTTCGCCGCCGCTCCCGTGGGTTTTCGGGGGAACTACGCCGCATTTACTGGCGGCCACAGCTGCGTGCGCGACGGCTTAGCGCGAGATGATAACGAGCTACCACAGTTCATTTGCGACGTGCATGCGACACCATCAAGATTGCCGATCTTAGCAATGTGAGCTCGTTCTGAGCACGACCACTGAAGCAGGCGATGGAGCAGACGATGTAGCAGACGACGGTGCTCATCCGGGCTACCTAGGGGGCGCTGAGGGGATCTACTAGTGATGACGTTTAGAGGAGGAAACGCGCAGGCCTTTTGTTCTAGGTGGTATTGCCTGAGCACTCGCAGGTCATTTGTGTGACTGCGCTCGCTCGACAACCACTACAGCCTATACATAAAGCTTAAAATCCAATCTTATTCGCAGACAGTGCCATAACGGTGCTCACCGACTTGGTGTGCTACCGACAGATGGCGTGCCGTCAGACACGAGGGCGGCCGGGGGGATTTATATGAATTTATTTGAGGTATATTTTTTTTATTATTCCACTCTGAAATCATACTTGAAAAAAGCACATCGCACAGAAAGAAGCGTAGTTAAAACTTCCGGAAGATCAACTGCAGAAGTTACGCCCCGGCGCGCCCGCGACGCTTTGGATATTTGTTTTTTGCGTTTCGCAGACGCACGTGCCGTCTGCAAATTGCAGCGCGATGCGTTAAAAATTAGCTTTGGCAGAGACTCTAAATTGAGTTCGAAGCATTAGTGTACACGACGTAGAAAGAGACACATCCCCGTGGTACGTTTTCATCACATAAGACACATTTTGAAAACTTAGGTCGAGCTGACGACTCCGAGTCGCCGGAACATGTGTGCTTCGCATGATTCGTGGCGACCAGCGCAAAGAGTAGCTTGGCATTCAGAGTAAAAAGCACGGAGCCGCCGGTGATTCGCGGTTCCATATCGCTTGGGTCGTGTTCCCACATTTACTCAACCTCACTTCATAGCAGTGTTGTAGGCGTTACAAAAAAAGTAACGAAATACGTTACTCGTTACCTGCAAATAAAAGGAACGTAACAGCGATCTACGTTACCTCAAAATAAAATGAACTTGTTACCGTTACCGACAATAGGTAACGTAGGTTACTTTTGCGTTACTTTTTTAATTATAAATTAACACGTTTTACTGTTTTGACATTAGAGGTGTGTGTTCATATTTCAAGAAACATGTCCACGCAGAAACTAAGCATAATTACCGCATCTTTTTTTACTGTTTTACCTAAATACTCACAAAAAACGCAAAACGCAAAATGCCCAAAACTCATAAATTCACAGAGATTGGCACCCAGAAAGACGATAAATATTGAAGTGTAATTTTTTTGTCTCTGGAAGATTATGTAACGAGTAACGTAACTACGGTACCCGTTACTTTTTTGAATAGTAAGGAGTATGTTACACGTAACCGAAACAATGGACGCGTCACCGGTAACGCCATTATTTGTAACGGGTTACCGGCAACACTGCTCCATAGTAAGCTTTTTGTGCCTGCTGTTATTCAAATTCATCTGAATCTCGGTGTTTAGAACTGACTACATCCATCGTTGCTCTAGCTGTGTTATTTACTTTCCAGCTGATATGACAGTTGGGAGGAACTCAGACCTACTCGGCTAAATATTGGAACACAGGCTACGTAACGTAGTGAAATGCTGCTGTGTGCTCGGGTTTTTACGAGGCTATAGCAAACGCTGTCATGGGCACGTTACTGCTAAAATGTAACAGTCCTATTGTTATAGTTGCTCAAGGGAAATAGTTAACCCTGTTACAGCTACTGTTACAAAATTGAAAGAGAAACTTGTTACAGTAACTTCGCTGAAGTAACGCCGTTGCTAAGTCGTTACTTTACAAAACATTTTAGAAAACGATTCAAGAAGAACCTTTTCTACTATGCCTTTAAATTAACAATTATTTTATAAGGCTTCATGTTGTGTTGTTCACGGTAGTGAAGCTCATGTTTTGAGAAACTAAGATTGTTCCAACAATCAATATTAACAAGTTTGGTTCTTCCTATTTAAATTTTTACCATTTAAAGCTCTCTGATTAGGATTATACTTTAAGACAGTATTGGAGTAAATTCCAAATACTGCTGTAATTTAGTATTTGGGGTAATTTCCCAATAATAGTTCCTTTTTTCGCAAAATTAGACGTGTCTTTAGTTTTTTTTTCTTCAAAATTTTAAGCTAGCAGATACCTGCTGATGGTCCACGAAGAACTTCAAAATAAGTGCGGCAGCCATAAGGTACACTCGAATACAACAGTACGCGTCTAGATCTCGGGTATATTCAGTTAGGTTGCGATTTTACAATCAGTCAATTCCAATTTCGATTTTTTGGGGTCAAGCGGAATAGGATAGAAGCAATAAAGATCCTGCAGATGTTAAGTCAATGGCGTAAGTCACACCTTGCTATCAGCTTCGTAGCCGTTTTCTTGTGCCACTCCAAACCACTCCTCGGTCGAGTCATTTTTTTCCTGCGTGCGCCCAATTTTCGATGAAACACGAAGCTTCTCTTGAAATCTTGGGGAGGAATGTTGCGGCCACATTCCTCCGTCAAACCCGCTGAACACGGCAGCGCTGCAAGAGAAGCACTGACCGAGGTACAAACGACCACTGCGCTATACAATTCCAAACGGCTCTTGGGATCTTTTTTCCGCCACTTCCGAAACAAATCGGACTCGTTTGCGCTCCTTTATCTCCCCAGCCCAACAAAAAGAGACCACCCGGAAAGCCCACGATGTGAAAATTTATAAATCAACTGATGCCAAGTTTCGAACAAATAGTCTTTCTCAAATTACAGGACTCGACAAGCAGAGCAATATGGGACAACAAGTAGATGACGGGAGGCACGACCGCGGGTTTTGAGACCTGCAAAAAGGAAAGGCAGAGGAAATGGGCCTAAAGTCGAGACTCCCAAAAGGTGTAGCTGGAGGTTGGATGATTCAAAATAGAGGGGAAGAAAACGTATGCTCTGCGGCAAAAAGACGAGGCTCAGAATATCGGTGGGGCCGTAAGCCAGCAGGCTTTTTGGGCGAGAATAGCCAAAAAACTGTACTCCGCGAAAACCACTCGCTCCCTCCGCCGAACAAGAAAAGGGTACTTTAGAGATGCCGCGCTTTGTTATTTTTGCGTCCGCTGTGGGCGATGTATTACACACTGCGGGTACGAACACAAGCCTGCCCATCCTCCTAGTTGCGGTGCCAGCTTGGCCAAACAGGGTTACCCAATTTTGCTTTCCTGCTTAGGACGGTTTCTGCAGCAGTTTTTTATGTGCCCTTCCCGTATCAAAACTTGGGATTCCCTCACGAGCTACGAGACGCAGTCGTGAGATCGTATTTTCAATATTTTTGCACACAAATCTGAGAAGTAACTTAACGACGTTATATCTTTACAGTTACTTTCGAAAAATAGTAATCATGTTACAGTTACAAGCTATTTTCAGTAAGCAGTAACAAGTTACGGTTACAAGTTACTGAAAAAGTAACTAGTTGCCGGTAACGCGTTTCTACTAACTAGTTATTGCCTAAAACTGAAACTTTTTGAAATCAACTTAATGGAACTCCCACTTGAAGGGGTACCCCCTTCTCACTTTCAAGTTCGTCACTCGTCGTCTGAAGCGCCATCTAGAGGCTGCGTTTCAAAACTGCATTCTTCGGACGCGCTACGGTGAAGCGACATCTAGCTTCAAAACCTGTGTAACTCTAGGCAGCTTGGCAGCCGTCCCCCAAAGAAACGGTGGCGCGTCGAACGACGGGAGGCCGGCCTCGGGTGTAAAAAGAAGGGGGGGGGGGGTTAGTGCATGCGGAAGCAGTGTCTATGGGGAGTTCCACGTTCGCCACAGAACCGTCAAGCTGGACCAGGGGGCGCGCTGAGCGATACTGTGGAGCAAATTCGCACGTTTGCTCACGTTTGCACGTTTGTATCTAGAGCCTGATGGCTGTATTTATCATTATAAACGGCCAACTCTGGCAGCCGCTCGGAGAGCAGCCAGCGGAGAGCAAGTCACATCCGGCGCAATCGTGACGTAGTCTGTCTCGGGATGAGCAAAGCTGCGGCGAGCCTGATGTCGTCAGGATGCCCTAGCCGTTCTAGCCACCAAGCGGTCGGAGCACGCCAGCTATCGGGCAGCCGCAACTAACCGCAAATCTGCTTTTCTGTGAATTTTGAGTGACGTGTTAATATTCTCTAACCTCGTAGAAGGAGAATAGCGACGTCTGGGACAGATAAAAAACAGTCCCGTTGAGTGGGGATTTCCTCCCCCCTCTTCTCTTGTGCTGGCCGTAGAGCTGTCGGGATGACGTCAGGTTCAAAGCATGTGTAGTTCTTGGCGAGACAGTTATCGTCACTAGCTGTCAAGGTTCCTAGACGGGCATTACAAACGAGGCACTAGCGACATCCACCAGGTGCTCTTCGCTAATCGTTTTTTTTCCTTAGGGCGCAGCTCTTAGGCGCCCGTTTCCGGCTTGAGCGGCGTCGGCGTCGCCGTCGCCGTCGGCATAACCGCGCGTTGCATGCAACTCAGGTTGCATGCAAGCCGTGTTGCATGCATCCCGTCGGCGTCGGCGGAACCGCGCGTTGCATGCAGCAGGTTGCATTCAATCCAAGTAGCATGCAACCCGCCGTAGTCACCGGGTTGCATGCGTGCCCCCCCCTTCCAGGTCACGTGACGCCAAGAGGTCACGTGACCCCCTCTGAGTCACATGTCCCCCCTTAGTACCCTCCTCCTCCTCCTCAAGGGCTGCGCTCTAATTCAGCGTTACAGGGCTTTCATTTTATAATTACTTTTCGCGATTTTTTAACAAGATATTGGTGTGTCCGATGCAGACTTGTGCCTAACTCAAATAGTCTACTCAAGATACTGTATTTCAAATACTTTTTGAAGTATCTTGGTATCTTGCAAATACTTTTGATTGAGAGTATTTGATACTGTATTTTAATTACATTTCTGAGTATCTTGTACTCATTATCTCAAATACATGTTTGACATTCCGCCATTTTCCGAGTTTTTCGGTATGAAGTGGCATGGGCGTGGCACGAGAAAACTTGAACATTCTTTCGAGCAACAAAATCCTGTTGCTAGCTCCGATAAGCTCGATGACTTAGATTAAGCTCGTGAAAACATCAATTTTGTGCCGATTGCGACTCATATTTCACCCTAAAGCTCGAACGATCAAGGTTTTTTCCCCTCGCCTTCCCATAGGCACCTTTTTTTTACTAGATTCCCCCCCCAAAAAAAAAAGATCCTCGAACAAAAGGGGTGGTTTTACGGAAGTAATGATTCCCACACTGAGGCGCAAAGCAGAACAGGAAACGACCCACGACAACAATGCAGACTTCAGTGTCAAGAAAATAACAAGTATAAAAAAATGAGAAGTGGACACAAAAGAAGACCTCTTTTTTTGCTTGTTGTATATTTGAGCCCGCTACGGCAAAACGTCCAGGTTTCTTTTGTTTCTTTTCTTTTTGTCGTCAGTCCGGCACTTATTGCTCTCGCAAACACTGTCTGTAAGCGAACATTGATAAGCAGAGAACAGGGCAGGAAACTAACTACGAGCAGGATGACCTCTCAAAATGCCACCAAAGCGTCTCCCAACGTTGAGTGCCTTTCTGAACGCAACCTACTTGAAGAAGGTGCGACGAGTGCTGTGGCTAATTATGTGGGCTCCCTTGTAATCCATTCGCTCATTCCCGTATCCCAAGTTCGTTTCTAGTGAACTCGCCATATAGGGAACTTGGACTGTAGTTAACGATGCGTCTAAGGTCCGCCGCAGGTCCTGATATTCCGCGATGTCGCTATTCGTAACTTTCGGCGATGGTGGAACCACAGGTGGGAGGATCTGCACTCCCTAGCTCCTGGATGATCGGTTTCACATGAAAGGTGCTTAGCACTACACCTACTAGTGGCGGGAAAAAAATGAAGTCAGGCTCTAATACACTGCTCGTATAAAGAAAAACTATAATTAATTGAAAGTCGCAGACCCAGCCTCTTACTGCTGTTTTATGACGATCGTCCAGATGACGCAGTTTTGTTAGGCACCAACGTATAGGTCGTGAAAATTGCAAATAGCTGCAGCGACCCCTTTTCTTTTTTTTTTTTGCCCCAGACATGTTTTGTAACACGCATAAGTGATGTTCTGCTCCCTATGGTTGGACTGCGTGAAACAGCCCTACGATGTTATTTTTTTCCGTGTTGTGTTGTTGCGTGCTAATAATACATTTTGGCAAACCAGATTTGCGCAACCATATAATTGTGCTTGTCACTGACGTCGATGCAAATTACGCAATGCGGCAGTGTCTTCAAAAGTAATTGAATTACATTTGGCTAAGTCTTTGTACTCAAGACTCAAGAATACTGCACAGTGAAAGTAACTTGAGTAGTGGTAGTAGAATAAGTGCACCAGCTCACACCTGTCAATCAAAGCCCCCAAGGGGCGGGCCAGTCCCGACCAATCACAGGGCCGCACGGCGGGAGCCTCTTCCTCTCTCCCATCCCAGGGACCAATGACAGGGCAGGTGTTGGCCAGTGACCAATCGGAGCTCAGCGAGGTCCCGCCCTCAGGTCACGTGCTCAGTATAGGTGTGAGGTCACGTGCGCGTCGCGTGTCAGGAGCGTGCCATGACCTTAGACCTCAAACCGCAGAACCTCAGACCTCAAACCGCAAGCGGCTGGTTGACCAGCTGTTGACAGCTGTGGTCCTCATCTGATAACAGCCACGTGAGTCACACAGGACCGAGCTTCGTCCGACAGATGGCACTATAGGACTTGAATTGCAGGCAAGATAGAATTTGAGGATCGGTTGAGGCAAATGGATGGGGAGCAATGGGCACGAAAGGTTTTCAGCTTTTTATACATGAGAGTAGAGGCAGACACAAGAAGTGGAGGCAGCGCTCTAGGAGATTAAGAGGAAAGTTTTTAGGCTATAGTGGGGTTACGGAAGAGCAGGTCTCCGTTAAGAAGAAAGTTAAGGCCACAGAAAGAGATCGGTGGCTAGAGGGAATGCAGACAAAGACGGCTCTGGAAAGCTATAGATTAAACAAAGCAGTAATTGCCAAAGAAAGCATTTATGATAATTCTAGGGGAAGCTCATTGTTGTTTGAGGCAAGGACCAGGTGTTTTGCGAACCAGAAAATACAGAGGCGAAGCACCAGGAAATGGATTACAGTGTGCGCTGCTTGTGGAGAGGTGGACGAGGACGGCTGAGCACTTGATACTCTACTGTAAAGGGCTTCACCCTATGCCTACCGAAGACAACATAGATTTAATAAAGTCATTGGGTTTTAGAGATAGCGAAGGAAAAGTGGATTACAAGACAGTAGAGATTACCAAGCAAAGATTAAGTGAATGGTGGCAGAAAGCACGAGAAAACTAGGTATTTTCTTATTAACTGATGGCAAGGGGTTTTATCCCTACCGGAAGAGCCGGTTTGGGGTGGATTGTGGGGCAGGGGGGGGGGTCTGGCTGGGTTTCTGGCTGGGGGCCTGAGATCCAGTTTGAGGACAATGGCCTGCAGGCTGGAGTTCGGGTTTCCGGCGGGGAGTCCGGTTGGATTTTCCTGTTCCATGGTCCACCTTAGACTGGTTTTTGGGTGGGGATAGCCTCACTTTCTTTTCAGTGCGGAGTGTATATAGTTTTCACATTTAAATATTCTAAGCTTAAATGGTAAGACAAATTGGCTAGGTGGCGTAAGCTACCACCCGATCCAAAGGGCTCAGCCGTATTCATCCATCCATCCATCCATGCGGCGCTCAGGGCGTCTCACGTGTGATGGGTTCGAGCTGCGTCCGACAGATGGCGCTCACCTGATGTCGCACAGGGTTCGTGCTGCAAGCGGAAGGGGACGCGCTGCGCTGCCGGTCACATGACGGTCGCGTTTGAATTCTGAATCGCTGGGCGGTAAATGCCCCCTTTTATTCGATTAAAAAAGCTCCCGCGGCCGACTGGAGTTCTTCCTTCGGTTCTTTTAAAACGTGCCATAAGGCCCTTAGCATCGGCGGGAAGGTCGAGCTTTTCGGACGTATTACTTACCGGGTCTTTTTCGTAGAGCATCGCAGAAGAGTGATCCCTACTCGTCTGGTTGGCGTGCAGGTGAATATCGAGATAGGAACGATAAGGCGAATAATTCTCGTACTGGCTCACCAAAGTCTGATTCAGATACACGTGTAAGTATTGAAAAAAAGGGAGCTTCCAAATGCCTGAACCGGTATGACCTTATCGTGCGTGACAGTTCCGTCCGTCGCGGTGGTGCTCGCGGGATCGCCATTGGCTCGCACGATTTTTGACTGGATGTGCAGGAAGCTTGATTTCAGATCGTGAAAGTGAGGTCCTAGAGAGGGAACGTGAAATTCTAAGACGGAAGTGGGTGTTGTCGTGGCGACCGGAAAGAATTCGATATATTCGGACTTTTCCAAAGCAAAAGACGTAGGCGGAAGAGAGAACAGATCGAGCTCTCCGCTGGTGCACAGACAGGAACGCTCGTGCAGGGTAAAATATCGCCCGTCATTTTTTTTTTTTTTTTAGGTATCGAAAAAGCTCATGCACGACCTTTCGTTTCTTTTGTCGTCCAGACACTGAACAGCACTGGGAGGACGCCTTTCTTTTATGCCCTCCGCCAGACTGCAGCTTTTGGAGAAACTCGTCTCTGGTGCTTCGATACGTGCGGCCAATTCCCTTCTTTGCGGCGTCCTTCAGCGAGGAACCCTGTC
>JAZHYW010002760.1:0-59509 GCA_037355805.1 Ixodes ricinus
GAATTCGGCTCCTGACGGGCCGCTTTCTCTCCTAGCCACTGGATGGCGCCAGATTGCCCGGCATGGCGAAGCAGCAGAAACTCCTTCCGCCCGGTCGAGTTGTCGGGTAAATCCTCGGGAGGCAAGAGCCTCTAGGATTCCGGCCGGCGCTCAAGAAAGGCGAGTTAGCAACTGCTCTCGGGCAATAGCGGGACACGAGGCCTAGAGGCCTCTTGTGTTAAGCTTTGGGCTTAACGTACGTTTGTGAATATTTGAGTAATGTCACGGGTGTTTGCAGTATAGATTGAGTGTTTTTTGTAGCGTTGCGTTTTATGTACCACAAACGGGGAGCGGAATCCCGCTCCCGTGAAAGAACCAGGCTGACTCTGGTTGTTGACGGACCACGTGGGAGCGGCGTATCGGCGGCGCTACGAATTCTACAAATGGCGTATTCAACGCTGTAAGCAGGCGAGCCGTAATTACGGTCGCAACGTCCGTCGACGAGCATCAGGAAAGTTTACGCGGTGCGGTCCTGGTTGGCGGTAACGGTACCGCGGCACCGCGAAGGTGAAGAGCGGCATGTCCAAACAAGTGTTCGAGATGGCCACGGTAATTTCGCCCTCACAGATTTAATGGCGCTGGCTGACACGTCGCGACGTCGATGGGCTGGCGGAGCGGAACTCCGCGGCGATTGACCGCAGCGCTGAGTCCGGACACGCCGACGGTGTCGCCGGTGGTGTTTGGCGCCGTCCCAGCTAACGGAGATGTCCCGTGAATCGCGGCGGCAGCGTTGCAGTGCCGCGCACGCCCTGCCAGAGCACGCAGTGCGAACGCCGACGCCGATACCCTCATCCGTATTCCGTGCTGGAGTACAGCGGACACAGCGATCGAGCTATGGAGCGCGACTGATTCTTGCTGGCAATCCAGCGATATCGAAATCTACCGGCTTGACCGAGAAGGAAACGTTGGCAGGGTTCTGCTGGTGGTTTCGTGGAAATTCGGCGGCCACGTGGCATCGCCTTGTGGGCGAGTCAGCCGGAACACTCGACGAGTTCACTTCGCCCCTTTCCCGACAAGGTATTCTTGTTGCAGACTGCCTGCCGGGCAATGCGCCAGGGAACTGGAGGAAAGAACGCAGCGCTCCCGCTGAGCCCTTACGGCGAGTACCTGTGCGGCGGCAGGAACTCCTGCAGTCGCCGATCCGGAATGCCTACGGACCAGGAGCAGGTCGAGCGGGTGGTGAGGCAGGCGCATCCCACCTTTTTCGCGGTATCTGTGGGCGCCCATTCGGAAGTCTGCGCGAGTCGCGCATGAGGTCGGTGTTCAGGCCGACATACTGGCGGAGCGCAGGTACCACCTTCCCCTGCGTCCGACCACGCGCTTGAACCCTTGATATTGGCACGGGCCGGTGCCACGGGTATCGACGGGGGAGGCCGCAATGGCAGGCCAGCGGTGAGCCCAGCGGGAATTCCTGGGAGCTCACGCACGACGCCTGGAACCAGGATCACTCAGAAGGAGCGCGCATGTCCGCCTGACGGAATTCCGCTGACTATGCACCACGGACGCTGTAGACAGAGCAGACCGCCGACCCTGCTGCCACAAAGGGGTGAGCGCATCGGACGTCCCACTGCAGAAAACTCTATCCCAGGTTGGTGAGGCCGTTGCTTTCGGTGCCACGAAATCGGGCACCAGGCGCGGACTGCACAAGGGAGGTTTCTGGGAAATCGAGGAGGCCGCCGCCATGTGCTATCGGCGGCGAAACAGACAATTCATCCCACATCCCATCGATGCGTGCCAACGGTATCGAGTCGGGACAGCGACACGCACCGCGGCCCCATTTATTTCCTGACAGTGGCGGGAAAAGGACTTGCAGCCTCTTCTAGATAGCGGGGCTAGGTGCGTCGCTAATTGGGGACGAGGTCCTCAGGCATCTCCAACAGAAGTCCGTTCGGGTAGAGGTGGCGGGGAGCATCTCACTTTCCAGTTGGCTTCAGGGCCGACGACATCGAGGGGAGCAGTGCGTCTCGTGGTACGCTGGAATCAACGCGCGCAGAGACAGCGGTTCGTCCATTTGGCCGGGCTGACGGTGCCCATCATTCTTGGACGGATTTCCTGGCCAACACCGGCATCATCATTGACGCAGGTGTGTCGAGAGGGGTGCGAACAGGCGCCCCTTTTCCGGAGTTTCCAGAAAGTTCTACGGGGACCAAGAGAGAGCGCTGCTGGGGAGCGACAGAACAGGAAAGAACTGACCGCGACGACGCCATGAGCCACCCAACACCGAGCTCCGTCGCGCACTGACGCACAATACCCGTTGGCCAATGCCAACGGACTGTCCCGACCAGAGCGAGAGAGGCGGCTTTGCTGCACAACTTTGACGAAATACGTCACCGAACAGCCGGGCTGCACCAGCGTGTGCAACATCGACAAACTGGGGACGCGCGAAGTCCGAACTGCGTCCCAGAGTCAAGGCGAAAAGCGATAGATGCTGCCGTCGATACTGGTCAGGAATCATTCGCCGGTCATCAGGACCCTGGGGATTCCCGGTGGTTTTGGTGCCAAAGAAAACGGAACATCGAGACTGTGCGTCGATTATCGGCGCTTGAACGCGGTGACCGTAAAGATGCGTATCCGTTTCCGGAGCATCGAAGAAATCATCTCGAATCTGGGGACAGCGAACTATTTCACTACCTCGACGCAAGCAAAGGCGTCTCCGCGGGAGATGAGCCCGGGCGGACGAAAGCAGCCTGGCATTCGTGTGTCACCGAGGCCTGTTCGAGTTCAACGCTCTGATGCTGTTCGACTAACAGGCACCATGACATTTCAGCGGTTGATCGATGGGGTGCTCGGAGATGCCAATGCGGCACGCGCTTCGCACCGCCGACGACATCATTGTGTACTCGAAACTTTCGAGGACCACCTTCGTCACCTCGAGGACGTGTTGCAGCAACTGCGGATCGCCGGCCTCACACTAAACCCGACTAAAGCCCGCAAATTGAGCTTGAGATCAGCTTGTTGGGATCCCGGATCGAGAGGAAAAGTTTCCCCCGACGCGGACAAGTTGCGGGCGATCTTGGAATTCCCAGTTCCTACCGATGTCGGGGGAGTGCGCCGTTTTCTCGGCATGATGGGATACTACCGAGCCTACATCCCGAACCGCGCAGCCATGCAGGCACCCCTCACGCAATTGCTGAGGAAAGCGGCTCCCCGGAGCTGGGAGGCGCCGCAGGAGGAGGCGTTTCCTCCAGCTGACCGAGGCATTGGCGCGTACAGCATCCCTCAAACCGCCAGACCTGGAATAGGCCTCCTTCACGATCCAGACGGACGCAAGCGACCGAGGGTCTCCGGCGCGGTACTCTTGCAGGAGTGCGGAGGGAGAGATCCGACCAGGATGGCATTTGCCAGCCGGGCGCTGAACCCGGCGGAGAAGAACTACACGGTGAGCGAAAGCGCGAATGCCTCGCCATCATTTTTCGCTCTCAAGAAGTTCGATCATTATGTCCGAGGGGACGGAATTCACGATCGAGACGGACCATATGGCACCCTCGCGTGGCTCTCCCGGAATCAAGGAACTCCCGCCGGACGACTGGCGCGATGGGCCTTGACATTGGTGCAGAAGTACGAATACCTGGGAATTCGGTACCGGAAGGGCACGACAAATGTGGGCGGCCGACGCGCTCTCCCCGCGCGCCCGTGGATCCCCCACCGGGCGAGGCAAAGCAGACTACGGAGGCGGTGCCATCCACCGGGGGACGGGAAATCCCGACTCGGCACTCCGCTCCCCACTGTCGCGGCGCGTCGCGCAGCCGAGCTGAGGCGATTACCTCACTGGGGACCGGCGTTCAACCAGGCCGGAACTGTTCGCAGCACAGCAGAGCGATTCGTTCTTGTCGCGCTATCTTCGACCGGCTCAGGCAAGAGATGGGGATCCTCGAACCAGACAGGCGAAAAGACGCTCCGGCCACTCCGGAACACCGAGAGGGCCAAGCGCCACCGCCCAGGAGTCAGACATTGAAGCAGGTGAGAAGCTGAGAGTCTCACCTCATCGATGGGGACGGCGTCCTGCTGCGCTACTTTCCGGAAGAGAGCGATTCAGAGTGAGTCGTTCAGGCACCGTGATTCCCCGCGATCTCAGAGTGGCAGCGCTGCGTCGCTTCCGCTTCACGATGCGGACGGTCACGGCAGCGCACGAAGTCGTGGCATAAGCCGCGCCGTTTCGCTACCTGGCCGGGCATGAAGGGGCAGCTGTGCCGTTATGTCCGGAGCTGCGCCGTGTGCCAAGAGCGCAAGCCCAGGGGGGCAGACCACCCGGCCTGCTCGAGCCGATCGTAAAGGGTACAGCGGCCATGGGAGATCGCGGCCTGCGACATCGATGGGACCCCTGCTGCGGTCAAGCGGAGGCTATCAACATGTGCTGGTAGCCAGCCTGCCACTTCACCGGATTCGTCGAGATGTTTCCAATGCAGGAAGGTAGGCAGCCAGGTGATGTCCTGAGCAGGCCGCGCTGGAGGTCTGGTGCCGCTACGGGTTCCCTCGAGCGACTGGTGAGTGACAATGCCTCGACATTTTGCCTCGAGGAGCTGCGCGGCAGCCCGTCAGGCCCCCGGGATTAAGCATTGTGAGACTTCGTGTTAGCCATCCCCAAGCTAAATGTGACCCGGCGGCGTGAACCGTGACATTAAGCCGACTGCCTCGGGGCGCAGGCGCCTCCGTAAGCAGCGGGGACTGGAGATCTGCACTTGGATTCGATTTCCCGTTTGCATTGCGGTCCACCTCAACCGCAGCACTGGGTTCACACCCGCGCTGCTGAACTTCGACGAAGAACTCTCTACGCCGACCGATGCAGTTCTTCGCCCGCGACCGAGCGCGGCCAGAGCTGGTGCCCCTCGCACGGGGATTTCGCGACGCGTACAAGGAGAGCGACTGTCGCGGGCGCTGGACGCCGCTCGCGGAAACAGGGCTCGCGCGCGCCGAGGCAGAAGAACACCTACGACAAAAGCGCACCGCGATGCGCAGTTCGAGGTGGGCGACACCGTTCTTCGGCGAAGTCACGTTCAGAGCGATGCGAGCAAGTTCTTCTCGGCGGCGTTGGCCCCCAAGTGGGTTGGCCCCTTCGTCATCGATTCCAAGAGGTCCCGACCCCGGCATACACGCTGAGGGACCAGAATTCTGATCTCTGTCTCGCGGGACGGTTCACATCGGCGAACTGAAACCCTTTTTCCCCAGGGAAGGATGAGCCGGTCAAGCGGCCGCGCGGGGCGTTCGCGGGCACCAACGATCTCCCAGGATTTCCTGGGACCACCGCGGCACAGCCACAACACGCGTAGCCGGAGGCAACCCGGATGGGATCGGAACCTCGTAGAGTGCGTGGCCCGGGAAAGGGAAGAAGAGGTGTGAACGATCCGAAATCGGCGTTCCCGTCATTGTTTTTTTTTTTTTTTCTTGTGGATGGGGGGGAGGGGGTGCCTCGGAACCCCCAGTGTTTTTTTTTTGTTTTTGTTTTGTCTTGCTTTCAACGTTTTTTTATTTTTGCGCACGGCGTTCGGCTGGTAAACTGTCATCGGCCCTGCGGGCTGCTGCCTCGGAGACGCAACCCAGGTGTGCAACCTGAATGGTCCTCTCCTGGGAGACGATGAAAGGATGAGCTCGCCGTTGCCTGGTCGAACACCCAGCCTGGGCTCAACTCTTCATCTTCGGGCAGCGTATTCCCCGGCCGGAACCACAGCTGGGGAGCCTCGTTGGACGTCCGCGACGCCGCAGGACGCCGGGGTGCAGTTCTCAATGACATTGAACAACCAGCCCCGCATCGCTCGGGAGGGGCCGTCACAGCTGGGTCACAACCACAGTCCTCTCCGGTGCACCACCTCGCATGGGGAGGCCAGTCTCATGGTGGCCAGGCACACTCTTCAAGGACCCCGTTGCCCCGGAGGCCGCCGCCAAGCTGAAGTCGACACAGTCTACTGTGAGGTGTGCGGTGGCCGCGAACCCCAGGCCTCAGGCGACCTGATGGACCTCAGTGAGGACGACCCATGGGACCAGTGGTGTGGGTGTGCGTGTAGGGGGTTCGAGGCAAACAACGACGGTGTTCCCGAGCAGCCCTAGCCGCACGTCGGAATCCCGGCGTACTTCGATTTTTAGGAGAGGGAGTATGGCGCACCGTGCATTCACGAGGGCGCCTATCAAACCATTTAGCAGTCTTGGCCGCTGGGCGGCTATTTAGTTGCCTCGCCTCAGACACGGTCACGTGGTCGTGTCGCTGCGGGATTGATCGGGATCTCGAATTCGGCTCCCGACGGGCCGCTTTCTCTCTAGCCACTGGATGGCGCTGCAGACGCCCCCATGGCGGGCGAGGAGAAACCTCCTCGCCCATCGGTCGATATTGTCGGGAACAGCCGGGAGGCAAAGCCTCTTAGGATTCCGGCCGGCGCTCAAGAAAGGCGAGTGCCGGCAACTGCTCTCGGGCAATAGCGGGACACGGGGCGCCTGGAGGCCCTCTTGTGTTGCTTTGGAGGCAACGTACGTTTGCTAAATATTTGAGTAATGTCGCGTGTGTTTGTAGTATAGATTGAGTGTTTTGTAGCGTTGCGTTTATGTACGAACAAACGGGGGCAGGAGATCCGCTCCCGTGAAAGAACCAGGCTGGACTCTGGTTGTTGACGGACCACGTGGGGAGCGGCGTATCGGCGGCGGTACGCGAATTCCACACGTTCTAGCCGCTAGGTGGCGTCGATTTCGCTGAAGTCGCCGACAGACGGCGCCAACTATTCTGTGCTAAGAGGTCAAGGCTGTGGCGCAGCTTCCGCAGTAATCCGACTGCTGTCAAAGCTTCTGCTAGCACGAGCGTGTGCTAATCAGACGCATATATAGACGATGTCATTTGCTGGCCGCAACGGTGCGGGGCTGCAGCGGCGGTGTGGAAGCCACGTTAGCCTCGACGACGTAGTACAAAACGGTGGACGCTGAGTGTCGAAGATGTGGCGAACTTTGGATGGGAGAACAGGTCGCTCCCATACTAATAAAATCGAAAGAGAACTTTAGTATAGACTCGTGAGTGCCTACATTCGAAGTTTCGTATCTCTTCGGAACTTCAAAACCTCCGCAGCTTCCTCTTTTCGAAGAGTACGATACAATAACACCGGAGCTGCCTACTTGAGTGACGTCTTTTCCTCGGGACCGTTTCTGCAGCTGCTGGCTGGACCTGTCCCAGGTGGCCTCGTACTCGACCACGGTTCCGGTCGGCCTGTTCGTCGCCCTCCAGCTCGTCTTCCTCGCGTCCGTGTTCTTCTCCGCCCGACGACGGCGGGCGCTCACCTGCCACGAGTTCCGGAGGGCCAGGTACGTATATATATACACGCTGCCGCCAAAATACAAACTTAGGCTAGGTGGCACAAGCTACCGCCCTTTACAAATGGTATAGCCATTAACATCCATCCATCCATCCATCCAGTCTGCATAAACTGTCTGAGGCGTGTATATTCTGTCATTGTTTCTGCGAAGAAACTCCGTGTCCTACGTTGCACAATGTGTACGATCAAGGAGACTACAAACACGGCTCGCACGGAACCGTCGTCATCGGTCATTTATGTGCCTGTTCTTGTCGGAGAAGATCAGTGGTGCAAATTGTATATGCCGTAAAATCTGCGTGCTCGGCAGCGAGTCCACCACAATGGCGGCCGACGTGACGCCAGCACAAACCATATGTAGTATATGGTGCATCAATGCTCACGCGTCTGTTCTTATGTACTAGTGGTGCATCGCGGGTCGGATGGAAAGTTGACCTCACGTGCTTTCCGCATTGCTATATGGCGAGATCTAAAAAGTCAATCATCAAAAACTCCTCGACAAAAAAAAAGACACAGTACGAATTTTTGATACATGTACACATCGCGAAACTCGCCCTGTCGCAGCTTACTCAGAACACGGGGAACCGGGCAGGTTCTGAACGTTACTGCCAAGGTTAAGTACCTGTTAATAGGAGGAGAAGATTCCAGCAACTTCTTGAGGCTGGCCCACATTGCGTCTGACTGTGACCGATTGCGTTGGGATTTCTTGTGGCACGCATGACACGGCAGCACGCTGACGCCATCTGTCTGCTAGACCCGGAACACTTCCAGCCTGTGTAACACTCTGGAGACTAGAGATTTTGCAGTGTTTGCAAGATCAAATCTACGCGCTATTTATGAGTAATGGTTCATTGCTGAAGTCGTCCAAACTATTTCGAGCCAACGTTTGAAGATTGATGCGTACAAATTATGAACATATGAATGGATGGATGAAAAAAACGTTTATTACAGCCAGATTAGTGGGGGCGGCTGCGTTACGGCTTGACCCTATTATGAAAAGGGAGTAGTTCGGGGAGCATCTTGCTGATGTCTGCCTTGTCCAAGAAGGAGATTGCAGATTTCAACATGGTCAGACGTCGTGTGACATCCCCCGTCGTTTTTTGCTGTCTGCCTGTCTTCTCCAAGATGGAGATTGTAGAATTTCAATTTTTCACTAGTTCTCTACACAGTACCTAGATGGCGCCACTGTTCGACCAGTGCGCCCGTGTTTCAGGGTGCGTCCCCATGGCGCTTCAACCCCGTTGTTGACCGTTGAATAAAGAGTTACGCCGTTACGCTTCAGCCACCGACCGCATCAGACGTGTCCTCCTTCTTCCAGGGCTCCACCCCGGGACGCCCTGTTGGAGGTCGATACGGGGCAGAGCGAAATAGTAGAGTAGTATTTTGACGTCTGTGACGTCATGTCCGGTGTACTTTGTGTTGATTGACATCCTCACTGTCTTCTACCACTGTGGTCTTCACCTCCAGTGTTCACCTCGTCCACTTCGCGTACACCTCCGGAGTATGCTCCCAGCTCGTTCCTTCGAAGTCAACACAACTGTCGTAGTTGGTAAATAACGGCCCGTGCCAGTCGTTTGCAAACGGACGTAGCTGGAAACAAATCGCCGCGGCGTTTTTCGCGGTCTCGGGGATGCAGCAGCGAGCCGGATGTTTCAACTACGAGTGTCAGCAGAGCCACGTAAATACCTCGCACACCGGAGCGGACGCGCGTTTGATCGAAGTGCTTCGGGACCGATCTTTTACGAGTACTAATCGACGTTGACGTGACTCTCAGCAAAGGTGGGACCGGCATTGCGTTGCTCCCACGAACTGTTATAGTATCAGAAACAATTGAGCGTGACAATTGAGCGTGAGCGCTGCGACAAGCGTGTCAGAATAAAATGGCCCACTAGCAGCAAAGTGTACATACGCTGACTGCGAAAGTAATCCATACGGCGTTTATTTGAGCTCCAAATCACACAAACCAAGGAGATAGAATGGACGACGGCGTTCGTCACCGCTGCCTCGGAAAATAAGGGAAGAAAGTGACCCCTTACTCTAAAATTGAGGGTCGCGCGGGCGCGTCATCTATCAGCAAACCGCGTCGGTCGCTCTTGGGCAGACTATCATGTAGGTCCATCGGACAGCAACGCCGGCACCGGCGCAGCGAGTGCCTGCTAGGCCTCGAGCTCGCTCGGTTGGTGGCATCGTTGCCGCTGGGCCTTTCCCCGGGCGTCTGTGGATCCAGCGTTCAGTGTTCGGTCGTGGCGGGTTTTGAGTAACTGCCTTCTTTTTTCTTGCTGTGAAATCGTGGGACACGCGAGGAGGTACGCAGAAATAAATGTCCGGTTGGTCGCCGCGACCAGCGTCCGAACGACGTTGTCGGTCCGCTGTCGATCTGATCGTAGAAAGTAGAAAGACTCGCTCCGGAGCTGCTGTCGTGCGTGCATTCTTGGCGTAGCATCGCTTCGTGTGCCCTGGCCTCTGTTCTGCAGCGTGTGCACGCGCACGCGTCCGCCGCCTCCCCCGCCCCAACACTAGACACAACTGGACACAACCAACACAACCACGGTCCACCTGCAACAAGCTCTCCGCAAAACGTAAAAAATGGAATTGCTTTCTCGCTTGTTTTTACGTTTTCGGCAGTGACGTCACGGACGTCTCTGCCCCGTATCGACCTCAAAAAAGGCGTCCTCCGCGCCCCCCGGCCTCGCCGGTCACCACTTCGGCATGTAAGGACCTCGTCTCTTCCGCAGGCCCGCCGCAGGCACCGCGGTTTTTTATTTTCTCGGGTGACCGCACTTCCATTGCTGGGGCATTTTGGAGACGAGTATATTGACTACAGAATCACAGCATTTCAGGCCGGGTCGTGGACTGCCGGCTTCCATCCTCCCGCCGGTTTTTTGCTGCCCGTCCGTCTTCCTGGTGAATATGCACTGCAATTCAACATAGTCAGACGTCCGGATGCCATCCCCCGCTGTTTTTTGTTGTTTTTTGCCGTTCTGTCTGTCTTCTCCAAGAAGATTACAGATTTCAGCTTGGTCAGACGTAGGATTCTTCATTCCCCGTCGATTTTTTGCTGTCTGTCTGTCCTCCTCCAAGAATATTACTGCAAGATTTCAACATAGTCTGACGCCAGATGCAATCCCCCGCTGTTTTTTGTTGTTTTTTGCTGTCTGTCTGTCTTCTCCAAAGAAGATTACAGATTTCAGCTTGGTCGAACGGCGTAGGATTCCATTCCCCCGTCGGTTTTTTGCCGTCTGTCTGTCTTCTCCAAGAATATTGCACTGCAGATTTCAACGATAGTCGAACGTCAGGATGCCATCCCCCGCCGTTTTTTGTTGTTTTTTGCCGTCTGTCTGTCTTCTCGAAGAAAGTTACAGATTTTCAGCTTGGTCGAGACGTAGGGTTCCGTTCCCCTGTCGGTTCTTGCTGTCCGTCCGTCTTCTCCAAGAATATTACTGCAGATTTCAACATAGTCAGACGTCGGCTGCTCATCCCCTTTTCGCTGTTTTTGTTGTTTTTTTGCCGTCTGTCTGTCTTCAAGAAGATTGCAGATTTCGAGCTCGGTCAGACGTAGGATTCCATTCCCCCGTCGGTTTTTTTGCTGTCTGTCTGTCTTCTCCGAGAATATCACTGCAGATTTCGAACATAATGTCAGACGTCGGATGCCATCCCCCGCTGTTTTTTGTTGTTTTTTGCCGTCTGTCTGTCTTCTCCAAGAAGGTTACAGATTTCAGCTTGGTCAAGACGTAGGATTCCATTCCCCGTCGGTTTTTGCTGTCTGTCTGTCTTCTCCAAGAATGACCACTGCAGGTTTCAACATAGTCAGACGTCGGATGCAATCCCCCCGCTGTTTTTTGTTGTTTGCTGCCCGTCTGTCTGTCTTCTCCAAAGAAGATTACCAGATTTCAGCTTGGTCAGACGTAGGATTCCATTCCCCCGTCGGTTTTTTGCTGTCTGTCTGTGTACTCTGAATATTACTTTGCAGATTTCAACATAGTCAGACGTCGGATGCCATCCCGCCGCTGTTTGTTGTTTTTTGCCGTCTGTCTGTCTTCTCCAAGAAGATTGCAGATTTCAGCTTGGTCGAACTGACGGGATCTCCATTCCCCCGTCGGTTTTGCTGTGCTGTCTGTCAATGTGCTTCCAAGAATATTACTGCAGATTTCATCATAGTCAGACGCTCGGATGCCATCCCCCGCTGTTTTTTGTTGTTTTTGCCGTCTGTCTGTCTTTACTCAAAACAAGTTAGGCATTGCTGATTTCAGCTTGGTCAGACGTTAGGATTCCATTCCCCCGTCGGTTTTTTGCTGTCTGTCTGTCTTCTCCAAGAATATTACTGCAGATTGCAACATAGTCGGAACGTCGGATGCCATCCCCCGCTGTTTTTTGTTGTTTTTTGCCGCCTGTCTGTTCTCCTAAGAAGATTACCAGATTTCAGCTTGGTCAGACGTGGGATTCCATTCCCCCGTCGGTTTTTTGCTGTCTGTCTGTCTTCTCCAAGAATATTACTGCAGATTTCAACATAGTCAGACGTCGGATGCCATCCCCGCTGTTTTTTGTTGTTGTTTTTGCCGTCTGTCTGTCTTCTCAAGAAGATTATGAGATTTCAGCTTGGTCAGACGTAGGATTCCATTCCCCGTCGGTTTTTTGCTGTCTGTCTGTCTTCTCCAAGAATATTACTGCAGATTTCAACATAGTCAGACGTCGGATGCCATCCCCCGCTGTTTTTTGTTGTTTTTTGCCGTCTGTCTGTCTTTTTCCGAAGACGATTGCAGGCTTTCAGCGGTCAGACGTCGGATTCCATTCCCCCGTCGGTTTTTTGCTGTCTGTCTGTCTTCTCCAAGAATATTACTGCAGATTTCAACATAGCCAGACGTGCGGATCATCCCCCTGTTTTTTGTTGTTTTTGCCGTCTGTCTGTCTTCTCCAAGAGGATTACAGATTTCAGCTTAGTGCAGACGTAGGATTTCATTCCCCCGTGGTTTCTTTGCTGTCTGTCTGTCTTCCCCAAGATGGAGATTACAGATCTCAGCGTGGTCCAGACGTCAAACTTCATCCCCGCTGCGCATGCGCGAGGAGCAGTGACGGAACGGGCAGGACTGGTATGGCGCCTGGGCGCTAGGTCAGTCCCGATGCACGTGCCGCGCGCATGCACCCGCTCGAGATCATGGCTCGCGCTGTCCGGGTTCTGGGGGCAGCTTGGTTGCTTGATACATAACAACGGCGCACAGCTGGCCAAACCAACGACGGGCATCTGGCACGCCCCAGCGGAGGACTCGAGGATTAATTTGGACAACCTGGGGATCTTTTGACGTGCAACCTGAATAGCTCGGTTGACGGCGCCTCCTCCGCAATAAGTAGAGCGGAGATGCTTAACTCATCGGATCCCGAAGTAGTCACATAATGCGTATACCGTGTGTGTGTCATTGAAGCAGCAGTACGCATGATAATCAAGCTAATCCTAGACAACCAGGAAAGCTAAGAATAACCAGCTGAACCTAAGCTTACGCTACGTATATCCTGGCATAGCCGAGCTAAGTCACTGCAATTTTTTTGCCGTCTGTCTGTTTTTTTGTTTCTTTTTAAGAAGATTACAGATTTCAGCTTGGTCAGACGTCAGATTCCATCCCCCGTCGGTTTTTGCTGTCTGTCTGTCTTCTCCAAGATGAATATTACAGATTTCAACATAGTCAGACGTCGGATGTCATCCACCATCGGCCTTCAAGATCCTATGGCTCTTCGTGTAGGGACGTTATTGTTTCATTTCTTTATTTTCCAAAGTTCCAAAAAATGCCAACATAAAAAATATATGATATTGTTTTCCCGATGAATGGCGCCAGCGTGACTGTATGTTATTTTGTTTACAAAGATCACAACACACTCGATCCCAGTGACACGCAAGTGTGTGAACCAGACTCTCCGTTCACCCCTAAGCTGACAGTGAGGCAAAAGCTACGGGCTTACCGGACCAAGAAACCGCCTCCCTTTTGGCTGCTGACCCCGCTCTCTGGTTGGGGAGTGATCACGTGACAAGAGATCGAGGTATGATTGGTCCAGCGAGCACGTGGCCTCTACCGCACTGTCCGATTAGGTGTTATACCGTAGGGCCCTTCGTTTTCGGATTTTTGAGTTTTCAAAAATTGGGGTAAAAATGGGGTGGTATTTTCTCATGCTCGTAAAGGAGAGATACTATTACGAAATACGGGTTTTTCTGGATATTAATCGGTTTAAGGTCAAGAAATGTTTTATTTACAAAAAGTAATTGTGCAGATAATCGGATTAAAAAATGAAAGCCGTTTACAACTCCCTGTAACTGGCGAATTCGAGCGCAGCTGTTGAGGAGGAGGAGGAGAAGGGTACTCAGGGGAGGGTATACCCTCCTCCCTCCTCTACACCTCGTGATCCTGCCTGCTGCTCCTCCTCCCCCTCCTTCTCCTCACCTCCTCCTCCTCTCCTCATCCTTCAACCTCCTCCCCTCGTCACGTGACCTGGGAGGAGGGGTCACGTGACCTCGGAGAGGGGAGGGGCACGTGACCTCGGGGGTGGTCACGTTACCTGGGGGGTGTCACGTGCCCTCGGGGGGGGGGGTTCACGTGACCTCGGCGGGTCACGTGATCTCGGGGGGGGTCACATGACCTCACACTTTCTCGCCGACGGCGATGCCGACGCCGACGCCGCTCAAGCCGGAAACGGGCGCCTAAGAGCTGCGCTCGAAAAGAGGTATAACAAACAAGTCACTTGGTCAATTGTATTTTCAACAATGTTTTTTTTAGAGCACAGCACTTAGGCGCCCATTTCGCGGCAGGCGGCGTCGCCGTCGGCGTAACCTTCGAGGTCACGTGACCCCGTGAGGTCACGTGACATGACCTGGTGACGTCACGTGAGCCCCGTGAAGTCACGTGACCCTCCGTGAGGTGTGACCCCGGTGAAGTCACGTGACCCCGGTGAAGTCACGTGACTCCCGTGAAGTCACGTGACCCTCGTGAGGTTACATGGCCCCGGTGACATCACGTGACCCCCGTCAGGTCACCCGTACCCCGAAAGTTACAGTGACCCCCGTGAGGTCACTAGGGTCACGTGACCTCACGGTTACGTCGATGGCGACGCCGCTCGGAGGAGGGGTAGCAGGCAAGGTGAGGAGGTGAGAGGAGGTGTATACCCTTCGCCTCTCCTCCTCAAGAGCTGCGCTCTAATTCGGCGGTACAACCAGATGGAAACGGCTTTCATTTTTTTTATAGAGTGCAGCTCTTAGGCGCCCGTTTCCGGCCTGAGTGGCGTCGGCGTCGACGCCGGCGTAACCGTGCGATGCATCATGGGTAAATTTTCCCGCTAAATTCAGCGGAAAATTTTCCCCGGTAATTTAGGGGAGAAGTTTCCCCGCTAAATTCAGCGGAAAAATTCCCCTGCTATATCTAGCGGAAAATGTTCCCCGCTAGATCTACCGGAAAATTTTCCCGCTAAATGTAGCGTAAAACATTACCCGCTAAATTTAGTGGAAAAATTTCCCGCTAAATTTAGCGAAAAAATTACCCCGCTACATTTAGCGGAAAACAGATCCTCGCTAGATCTAGCGGAAAAATTTCACGCCAAATTTAGCGGGAAAATTTTCCCCGTTGAATTAGCGGAAAATTTTCCTGCTAGTTGGCAGAAAAAATTTCGCCTAGTCGGAAAATTTTCCCCGCTAAATCTAGCGGAAAAGTTTCCCCACTAAATCTAGCGGAAAACATTCCCGCTAAATTTAGCGGAAAATGTTCCCCGCTAAATTTAGCGGAATAATTTCCCCGCTAAATTTAGCGGAAAGAATTCCCCGCTAGATATAGCAGAAAAATTTCCCCCAAATGTAGCGGAAATTTTTTACCGCCAAATTTAGCAGGAGAAGTTTCCCGCTAAATCTAGCGGAAAAATTTCCCTGCTAAATATTGCGGAAAATTTTTTTCCGCTAAATTTAAAAAATTTTTCTAAATAGGAGGCGAGCAGGGGAGGAGGAGGGACATAGCCCCTCTCCGAATCTTCCCCTCCTCCTCAAGAGCTCCACTCTAATTCGGCGTTACAGGGAGTTGTAAAGGGCTTTCATTTTTTATTTTTTGCATTCATAATTGTTTGCACGCGCAGCATTTCTATCCCAATAGTAGACCTGTAATGTCTTCAGACATACCTTAACTGAGAAAATGTTTTTCTCAATATCAAAGCTTCCGTTTGCAACGCACAGTAGCGTTGGCGCGAGATTCGATGGTCTACACTCTGAGGTAGCGCTCTCCTCCTCAAAACTGCCATCGCGAAAAAGAAATCCCTAGAAAGTACCGTTTAAATATGTTTTGCGTTGCTTCTGTCATGCGCGCGCTTTCAACAAGTTTTCCGTAATTTCTACAATGCAAAAAAAAAAGAACGAAAACGTGAAAATGGTGATTATTTGTTGCGAATAAATGGGAAAATCAAGTTCAACCTGATTTTCACAAGACAGAAAAGGATTATGTTTAAGGTGTAAATATAGGGGGAAATCGGGTTTTACCCTAAAACCAACTGTCCTAAAACGTAATAGTACATCAGCCCTGACAGGAAGACGGCAAAAGCGCGCAGCGATCGATTGTTCTTGCTTACTGTGTCCCGCACTGTACCTCGACGGTTTCGGTCACCTTGAACCCACCCGAACAACGCAGGACGCAGCTGGCGTCCAAGTGGGCCTCGCTGATCCTGCTTGCGAGCACCACGCTCTCCTGGGCAACGGGCGCCGCCGCCAGAGCAGCACAAGACCAGGGGTCTCTTCGTCTGCTTCTCCGTGTCCAGCATCATGCTGGGCGTCTTCGTCATCACCCTCAGGATCAGCACCGAGGACCAGGTAAAGGCTTCCATGCCGTCTAAAGGGCTCTCCAAACAGAACGGAATTTTTCTGCAGTCACAGCGTTTGATGTACCGGAAGTGGAGGTTTCCTCCAAATCCGGTCCGTGTTAGCATGTTTCTTTTTTTTTTTTCGAGGTTGATGTTTTTTATTGAATGTAAACGCGAGCTCGGCCACCTTCATGCTTTTTAAAAAGCGCACGCGTTTTTACAGCGATCTGTTAAGGGCTGGTTTCCCCAGGATCGTGTCCCCCACAAAGAAATGAAGACACCAAACTCTGGACACCTACCGCCATCTATGAGCGACGGCGGCAAGCCACGTATATGGTTGCCGTCGGCGTTCATAGGCCGGCAGCCTTACCCTCTGGCTTGCCGACTTGCGGCCGGCCATTACTTTCCATTATACAGCTCCGCTGATCTTCCTTCTTAACCAGAGTGGAAAGGCTGAAAGTTTGTATTGTTTTGCCGGAGGTTGATGTTTTTACTGAAAACAAACGCGAGCTCGGCAACCTTCATGCTTTTCAAAAAACGCACGCGTTTTTGTTTGTTTGTGTGCAGGGCAATTGTCGCTTGTTAGGACGGCCCTTGACCGACCTTAAATTATATTCAATGTATGGTGGTCTGTTTCACGTGACGCACTTCCGGCTCGAAATCTCGCCAGGGCGCCATGTTGATTGCCTTTCGCCGCCGAGATTTCAACCACTTGGTGTCGTCGTGTGAAATAGATCCACCGTGACGTCGCCGCGCCGAAACCGTGTGTAAAGTGACCCAACAGCGCTTTGTCCTCCCTCGGTTACAGGTCCGAAGAAGCTGATGACAAAGTTGGACTCACAACGGCCGTGAGGACATTTCCAGTGGCTCGTCGGTGCAGACATGGTCTCGGAGCAGCCCGACTGAGAGCGACGCCAGCCGTGCCAACACGGCGTCCACGCTCACGAGTCCCGCAGACTCGTACCAGAACGTCAAGATCTTCAGGAACTAGCCTCGGGCTGGCTTCGTCTGGAACATCCAGTCCGCCGGACAGTGGCAGGAATGTGATCTAGTAGCTGCCTTTGAACTGCATGCGTGCGAACAACTTGGACGTAGAACGGACGAAACAAACGCGAAACGGAGCTGTGGAGGGTTTGACGAGCCTTCAAAATGTGCCACGTGATCGAATAGCGTCACACGACAAGCAGATATCACTTTAGCCAACTTCACGTTGTAGATGGCTCCTACCTATCGTGGCTCGTTAGCCACGATATGCCTCGAAGGGGTTGAATACGTTCCGGTGTTAGTAGAAACGCGTGCGTACCGGAGAAGGCGATTTTTTAAACTTGGGGCCTTGAAAGATAGCGCAAGTGCCGAGTCACACGTTTCTTTGTGCGGTTCTTTGGACGTGCGCAGAGGAAGCCAAGAGCTGCGTCGCCGATAAAGCAGAAGTACCATGCCGTACCGCCTCTTTTTTTTATTATTTCTTTTTAGTTTCAATATTTTTAAACCAGGACTTTGATCGCAGCCAAACACGGCCCGTGTTTCAGTAGTTGGGTAGAACCCCATTTATTTATTTTTTGTTAATTATTAAACTATCGTCATACAGACGCAAAAAAATAATAATAATTCGTAAAAATCGTCACAGAAAAATAATTATTTAACGACAATTTTTACCGTCCACACGTGTCACATTGGGAATGCACGGCACAAAGCCCCGTTTGCAGCGCTCATATTCATAGGGAAACGTCATCAGTCGATCCGTCCATTTAGACGAGGGAAAACGCTCTTTTTCGAAGCACGTTCAGTGTCAAAAACAAAAACCGGTCGCCGTAGAAGGCAGCGAGGTCCATCATGTACTATTTTAAAAAGTTGTGAAAGTTTACGACAAAGAGCTTTATGACAAAGAATGCTATCCTTCGGCAAACTATCGTGCAACATCGACACTGCATCGAGCGTGTTTCAAAAGCTCCATGTAACACAAACCCGGGGTGAAAAAAAATTAAGACTGTTTTTATCAGGCATTTTACGATAAATTGGAACATATCTGGTGCTCGAACTTTAGTAAATCTGTACGGGTATAACATCGTCATCCTGTGAAACCAGCTGAAAGTGACCGATGAATTCCGGCAATCACTCGCCCAGCTAAGGCGTTCGATGGCTCCACTACGGGTCCCGTTCGACGGTAGAGTGCAACGATGCACAGTCTCCAACATTATTAAAGACCCATTCGTCGAAGCGCAGTTTCAAGCGGCTGTACCGGATTCGCCTTGGCCTGGCCCACTTGCTTGGAGTCGTGATATAAATGTACCTTCGTTCTATTCACCCCAAAACTAAAGTGCCCCTGGCCAAAGTGCGCTTCGCACCGCCGCATAGACTTCATCGGCCAACGGATCTTTCATAATGTGGGTCACTCAAGCAAAAGCGAATTTTTCTCTAAAAGTGCCTTAGGAACAAAGCTGTCGCGCACAACAGCTTTCCAGAGAAGTTTCACAATAAAAAACTGCAAAAAAAAATATTATTTAGCAAATAAAAAAATTATAACTTTTTGGTCTCCTTTCTTGCATCAGTAACAGAGCCTTTTCTGAAGTTCATCAAGCAACATGGCCCCAGGGCAGTGAACAGGAGGCGCCTCGTTATTCTAGTACACCATAGCCTCGTCGGTCGGCTGCTAGTCAGCGCGGCTGGTGGCCAAAATGGGCAACTCTGGGAAGGCCTAACCATCGAACGATTGGACGCGAGCTGTGCGTCAGAGTTCCCCAGGGCACTCGGACGTTCGAGCTCGAGACCGGATCCAACGATTGCGACCGAGAGACGTCTCTGCGTTGCAAAAATTCCTCATAAGATGGCGCCACCTGTCGAACCAAACTTCATTGCCCAGGGGGCGCCATTGCTCGGACACGAAGCGCGTGATTGGATCCGAGTCTTCGCCGAACGCTGACGTCGCACTCGTATCCAATACGAGCCGAGCCGAGTTCACGTCAAACGCTGACTCAGCCCTCGTGTAAAATATGTGCTTGGAGGAGCACGGGATCAAGCAATGGCGGACAGGAGTTGGCGCGAACCTTTGAGAAGGCGCTACTGAACCCGTTTCGCACGGCAGAAGTTGTTGTTGGAGGAAACCAGTAAGTAGAAATAACCGCCAGTACCCAGCAATGGCGACACTTGCAAGCTATGCCTACCGTATTGTGGCCAGCTTTCTCGGACACGCTGTTTTAGTTCCCGATTCTCACGACACGTGGCGTATCGACCTTGAGCAAGACAAACGGAGAATTCGAAGCGCCGCGACCGCCTATCTGAACCTCCTCTACCGTACGTCTCTCCGGCCCAGGGGCGGATTCAGAGGGGGGGGGGGGGGGGGAGTAGTCCGGATGTCCTGACCCCCTCTTGAATTCTGCATGTGCAAAAATTTAGGACGTGAATATGGGAAAGGGGGGGGGGGGTCTTAAACATGATACGCTGACCAACACCTGACCCCTCCCTCAAGAAATACCTGCGTCCGCCCCTGCTCCGGTCTCCCACCCTTTCACCGTTTGCGTCTGGCTATCGTTTTCTGAGATCGAATGCTGCATCGCCTGCAGTCTTGTACACGTTACTAAAAAAAAGTAATCGATTACAATTACTATTACTCTTGGCTAAAAAGTATTTGATTAGATTACTTGATTACTCGACGGCAAAAGTAATTGGACATTACTTAAAGAAGTAATCGTTACTTTTCCGATTACTTTATTGTGTGAAGACACATCTTTAGCGCTCATAACAATGAACTACTTCCAACCTATATTTCACATGAGAAAAACTGGTTCCCTCTTCGTGGTCGTTGCACCTTCACAATACGGACACAAGCATAGAATTCGTTTGAAGAAGTTTAATGATTTGGACGTTCGCCAGTGTGTGTATGTGTGTGGGGAGGGAGGGGAGGTTCTAGATCTTGTTAAGCTTGAGCAAGGGCTGTCGCTCAAAGTTTGCGTCGCTCATTTTATTGTTCACATGTGGATGAACTCGCATGTTATACAAAAGAGCAGCAGCTCCAGGATTTGAAACGGATCATGTGTAGTATCCATTAGCGGAAGAGATCGCCCCGACCACTTCTCAACTCGAAACATTGCTTGTCACAAAGACCACGTAGGGGAAATGGGGAAATATTTCAAATGGTATTGTTATATTTTGCATCCGCTTTAGGCATTCTTCGGTTCTGGTTCTACTACGGGCTGCGAGTAGATACCCTAAGCAGGATTTTTTTATTTTTTTATTTCTGTGTGTGTCTGCGTGAGGGGGCTAGTTTGAACGAAGGACTTACAAAGCTACATTCTGCTTCCTCAAGCTTCGCCCTGAATGGCCTTTGTCACGCACTGTGGCTTCCTGAAGCATCCCACTCCCAGTCCCAGCTCAAAAAAAAAAAAAAAAACGGACATTCCACAGAAACTGTACATAGAAAGGGATTGACCTCGTTTCTTATAGCTCCGCAAAAATCTTTCTTTTTTCCGTTCGAAAAAAAAAAAGCAAATTTTATTTTTGTCATTTCAGAAAAAACAGGCGTCTGCCCGGGGGGGGGGGGGGGGTCCCGTGGAAAAATAGTAACGGTTACAAGTAATTTTATTACTTCAAAAAGTAATCAGATTACTGTTGTGATTACTGCCTAATAAAAGTAATCAACTGATTACAAAATTACTCCAAAAAGTAATCGATTACAAGTAATTTGATTACTTGTAATGCGTACGGTACAAGTCTGATCGCCTGTCACCGGCATTCAAGCATAAAGGAAATATTTCCCGGCCGCGACCAGACCTCGAGCTTCCGATAACGCACAACAAAAATGCATGAGCCTCGTTTCTGATGTAGTACTAAGCTGAATATATAGCAATAAAAGCGTGAACTTTGTGTTGTAAAACCCAAACCGTGCCCATTGCAGATTATAGTATATACTTCATGAACAATATAAAAACAGACGTTCACGCTATTCTTTTTTTTCGCTTGTTTCCGGGTTCTAGATTTGTTCTTGTTGACGCGACGAGGGCTCGAACTAAACGCTCATATCCCGACCTAGACGCTATTTGCAAGGTTGAGAGTGTTGGAGCCACAAGCATAGGAAGACACCGGATTTAGTGGAAGTTTTTATATATATCTCGATTACCACCCAAACTAGAGCATCGAAGCTTAGTATAGGAGGAGGTGCTAAAGTACTTTGTTACGTGGTATCATTAATTAAACTTGCATTCACAAAAGTTCATTTTGCGCGCACATTAGCCGATCCGGTAGTCTGATAGCCCACGCGTTTTGCGAGGGCTTTGTAAATACATATAGATGGACTCAGTGAGAGAAGACCGAAGCTTTTCCTGTGTTACACTGACAAGGCTAGGGTAGTTTTCAGAACGCTAACAAGCCAAAACGCAAGAGGCTTGTGGGATCATGCACTGCGAAATGCCGGCATAACAACCATCATTAAGCATGTTGGCGATTCCATCAGCAGCGCGAGGCTGCAGAGCTGAGGAACCTACACCTTGGCAAAGTAACGCAAAGTATAGATATTTTGAACAATCGCCTTCAGCGAGAGAAAGGAGAGAGAGAGAATTTTATTTACAACGACGCTTTGTCCATTTCATTGTTATGTCTACTGTGGTAATCAGGCAGCTGCCATGGCGATCTACACACGGCCGCGGCCATCTGTACATCACCGCGACCAATACCGCTTTGGTGGCAGCGGATTTGCTGTAAGCGTGAACCAGTCCCACAGCCGCCATCTTAATTATCGGCGCGTTTTAGTGCCTTACGTTACTTAGAATGCGTGCAAAGCGACAAAGCTGTCGCTTTGCACGCATTTCTTTTAATATTGGTGGGTAAATGACAACCAAACTTGATTGACATAATTAATTTACGTGATCAGAAAATTGAAAATTTAGAAATCACATACCGGATTGCTGATTTCTCGTTTACGGACAAAATTAGAATTACCATCTTTCTTTTTTTCATTCATATTGTCACGGCTGTGAGGCTTGTTTTGTATAAAGACCTTTTTGCGATTCTAAACTGCCTTGTTAAAATATTGTTAATTTTTTAATCGTGTTTTAAAATTGAAGCTGCAAATAAAGGCTCCATACAAAACAAGCCCACAGCCGTGACAATATGAATGGAAACGATGGTAATCCTCAGCTTTATGAATGAAGTAGAAATCTGCGATCCGGTTCGCGATCTCTAATTTTCTGATCACGTAAATTAGTTATGTCAATGACATTTTGTTTTAATTAGAAAAATGCGTGTAAATTTCCGACAGCTCTGTAGATACATAAAATTGAAAAGAATAAAACACGGAGGACAAGCACAGGACAACCATTTTCTTCTTGTCCTCCGTGTTTTATTCTTTCAATTTCTATGTATTCATGTTCAACCCGCTCGCCTTCACCAGCTCTGTAGATGCTTTCTAAGTATCGTAAAAAATCAAGCGTTAAATACAAACAATAAAGATGGCGAAAGTAGGACCGTTACCATGACTGCGCCTGTGCCCAGAACCCGATGACTCGGCATATTTTGTCTGGGCGATAAGCGTTGGAACGGTGAATAGGCTCTTAGCAAACCATTCCATAGCACCCACGAGAATTGAAATAGCATTCCCTAAGTCCAAGTTAGTTTATCTGATTAAGGTAATCGTAGCGCGAATATGGTTCAGGATCATGATGAAATAAACTATGCTTCTCATTCACACCCGAGTCTCGGGTTTGATTCATCATGGGTAATATTCACCAGCTCTCCTGAACGTTAACTGTGGTTTAGGAATGTCTGTATAAGATAAAGTCAAGTATGCCCCTTTAAAATAGGCGTTTACATCGGCTGAGTCATTACGTTGTAGATTTATTGTGTTGCTTACGCCGCATGTTGTACAGTAGCCGGCGATATGAGCGGGAACAGTGCCTTTGAAGACAAATGTAATGTGAGATGCGCCAGGCCTGGCCGAGGCGCGTTAGGTGTAAAAGAGAACATTGCGGTGGACTGGCACCTTCTATAATTTCGCTTTACGACATTTTGTTCTGTGGTTTAAAGGCCGACCTACGAAAACATATTCCGCAGGGTAAAGAAGTGCCCCTCGCACCCCTTTTTATTTTCACCCTCTCCCAAAATTCACGTGACGGCAGGGTCCTCTTTTGTGTCGGCTACATGTGGTGTATAAACGAGTTATTTTGATAATATTGACGCCTCTCTTATAACGGTAATAATTATGGTGGCCCGGTCACCCTGTGAGGTCAGAAGGAATGGTTGTTCTGGCGGGTGTGCCGAACTGGTTTTGCTTAGAAAAGGAAGAGGGAGAGAGTAGAAGAGAGGTGTATAATTCATATAATGCGTATAACGCGCATAGTTCATAACACTCGAGAGAGGAAGGTAAGAATCAAAATAATTCAGGGAAGAGGGAGAGGAGAGAGGGTTAGGTAGGACAGATGGGAGAGGTTGGGTTATGATGAAAGGAAGTAGCTATAGCGTACTGTCGATGCCGGTTGACTTGAGAAAGTCTAGTAGGTGGCTCTGAGTCGTCCGTCGACGTCAGATGGAGCCAGTTGGAAAACGAGTGTCTCCTCCGAAGGGTTTCTTACTCCAACCTTCGTGAGCTTTGCTAGCAGATCTCGACGACAGCCGAGTACTCGGGGGCAGCGCAGGAGAATACGGCCAAACTTAAGGCACGCAGGGTTGTCGACGGCGGACATATTCGAGAGGAAAGCTCGCGTGAAAGCCCTCCTACAGCGAAGCCGCAGGAGGAGCGTATCCTTTTTCCGCTTCAGGCCCCGCGTCAGGCATGGTGTGCTGCAAGGCGGCTGGTGCCAGATCATGTATGTGCCATTTAACTGCTCGGCGTGGTCCTGGAATGAACGATCTGAGCCTTATAACACTCTTAAAGGGATACTACAACGAAATTTCGGCGCTCATTTTTTGGTCTATATGTGTTCAAAAGAGCAGTATCACATGGAACATACCAATATCTTGTTAAAAAAGTCTCGAAAAGGAATTTTAAAACGAATTAAACGATTAGCAAAGAGCACCTGGTGGATGTCGCTAACGCCTCGTTTGTAATGCTCGTCTAGGAACCTTGAGAGCTAGTGACGGAAATCGTCTCTCCTCCGGCCACGACGAGAGAAGGGGGAAGGAGGAACTCCCTCTTTCCGAGAATCCTTTTTATGTGTCGCAGAAGTCGCTATTGTCCCCCTACAAGATTATAGAAGATTAACCCGTCACTCAAAATTCGTACAAAAGCAGCCGCTTCGGTGGCTGGACCGACAAGGCCATCCTCTCGACGTCAGCCTCGCCGTAGCTTTGGTCGTTTGAGACGATTTACGTCACGATTGCGCTGGGCCTTCTCCGAGCGCTTGCCAGAGTGGGCCGTTTATAACGAAAAATACAGCCACCAGGATCAAAATACAAACGAGGCGATTGTCATTTACGGATATTGTGGATCATATTCAACCTATTTTTGAACACGACGGGAATATTTCAAATTTCGTTGAAGTATCCCTTTAAACGTTTATTTTATACGTGCCATGGCGGTCGACGCGCTCTAAAACGAGAATTCTTCGCTCGAAATATTTCTAGGGGGGATGCTTTCTGCCCGTGTTTTCTGCTTTTCCCCACGACATGAGTTTTACAGTATACCTCTCCCGTATGAACCCTCATAACCTATCATTTACTTTCAGAAATATAATTAAGTTGAACCTGACACGTAGCAAGCCCACTGCAAGATACGCCGCAGATTATCATAAACATTATATCTGTGCTGGTCTGGGAAGCATAGAAATAAATGATTGGGATTCTTGAGGCACCGAACAAAAATTCTATCTGCTTTTTGTTTTCAAGCATTGTCGTTTTTTTTCTTTTTTTCGGAAGAGTATCGGGTTATGACGAGACACCGCACACTGGAAGTAAATCAGCCGGCTTCTTTTGTCTGTGAACTCGCCAAGGTTGCGCAGGGTTGATTTGTAAGTTGTCGTAGGCGCAAAGTTATAAAACAAAAATGAGTTGGAATGGACGGTTATCAATTTTGTGACCAGTAACGTCGGGTTAAGAGTAGGGTTAGTCGAAAGTTACGTGACAGCGCAAAAAAAACATTGATTACTCAGGAATTCGATGAGAGCGATCGCATTTAAATGGCTATGGATATTACTGATCAATAAATAGCGAGATATACATTAGGAATTGGTGCGCCTAAAAGCGTATGGCCATGAATAAAGCAAATACGTGCTTGAATACTCGTATGACTGAGTTTTCGTACGAATCATTTACCGGCCATTATGTTTTTGTACGAATCGATTAAACGGAATTTTGTTTGAATTCATCACTTCCTAACCATGCCGCGCTACTCCACCGCGACAGTCTTACCTAGGGTTGCCACCTTTTCCCGAAAAAAAAACCGGCCCTTCAACGGGGGGGGGGGGGGGGGGGGGGGCAGTTAAGTGACAACAGCTCCGAGAGACGCTCAGCTCTTCCTAGACATCGTCGGCGCGTTTCTCTGGTCTTGGCACTTAAACAATTAAATGGAGAACGAAGAGGGAGGGGAAAAACGACGAGGATCTAAAGTAACAACAACAATATTACACCATGTGTAGTCGAAGGGGAAAGCTTGGGGAAAGCGCATACGCCACCCGTCACAGTGGACGGATGGAGCGCCGTGCGTGTCCTTGTCAAGATGCCGACAATCGTTAAGAAAACCAACACCTCCCAGAAGGCTCAGCTATCGGGAGGGCCTGTCGCCGAGTTTCCCGCCGGCGTCTTGCTTGTTCTCGCTTTCCCTTATTTTCCGGCTTTCCAGCTTTCCGCCGCGCCCCCGGTGGTCGTTTTGTTTTGTGTTGACCGTACCCCTCTTCCCCCTCCCCCCCCCCTTCCCCCGTCTCATGGAGTTCTCCTGCCGCGCTCGCCCGCGTACTTTCTCTAATCACGTGTCCTGACGGTGTTTGTGTAATTTTAGACTTCTTTTTTTCGTCGACAAATATTTATTGTCGTAGTTGTTGAATTGTCACTTAAAAAAACGCCAAAAAAATAAGCTAAAAGCAATCGCGCTTCGATGGCTGTCAAAAAACCGGCCAATGACGGCCGGTCTTACCTACGGACCGGCAACCGGCCTGCTGTCTAAAAAACCGGCCGGGCCGGTCAAAAACCGGGCAGGTGGCAACCCTAGACTCTTACCCCTAAGAATAACTCATTTCCGCTCAAATAACAAATGCTTCCAAGTTTTCCTCTTTTTTTTTTCATCCGCGAACAGTAACCGACTGGAATAACCTTGCTGAAATCCTCATTAGCGCAGCCATTAATGTCATTATTTGAATTCCTCCTAATAAATTTAATTTTATAAACATTTTTTTTGTTGTTTTTTCGCGCACTTCATTTTTTCCCATTTTTCGCCCGCCTTTTGACACTTACCCATGCATCCACCGCTGAAATTATTTGCAAGCATTGCAGTAATAATAGGTAAATCGAATAAATAAATAAATGACAGCATGTATCATTTCATGCGCATCAGCCTTGGCCATTCTTATTCTGCGTCCAAACAAACCGCAGAGAGTGCACGGGAAGAAGAGAACGTTCAGCCTTTCACACACTGGAAGGAAGGAAGACCAGCAGGTCGGCAAGACAAAGTGGAAAGGCTGCCGCCATCTATGCGCGACGGCGGCAACTGGATACGTGGCTTCCCGCCGTCGCTCATAGATGGCGGTAGGTGTCCAGAGTTCGGTGTCTTCGTTTCTTTGCGGGGGACACGATCCTGGAAACTAGCCCTTAACAGCTCCGCTGTAAAACTCTGTTTTCAAGCCCAGCACCCGCTGGATTCCTATTGGATATTTCTAAAGACTCGAAAAACGCTACTTTCGGCACAAATAACACTTTAAAAAAAATGATCGAGGCCAAAAACAATCTTTTATCAGACAGCTGAGTACTTCGAGACTGTCACTGGTCGTTAACTGCGATTTTAATAATTAAATACAAAAACACAGATATCAGAGTTCCAAATTATTCACTTTCAAAGATGTCAAACCGCAAATCAATCAACATAAACCGACATGGCAACATAATATCGAAGAGCAAATAAGCTGTCCAGAGGGATATAATTAACGCTCAAGGGGGAGGGGCAAAGCGTGATTCGGATGGCAGCGGAAAAATTTGGAGAAGAAAGCTGAAGTATGTCACGGTTGCGCTTTCATAGTCCAGCTGTTTCTTATTGCAATATAATTTAAATGGTTATACCAATAGTTTGTTTATACATAAATAAATTAACGGGGAAGCGCGAATTGTGACGTGTGCTTCGTTTTTAGGCTATGACTACGACCTACAGATAGGGTTCCGTGCTTTCGGATAAATCCGAAAAACTCCGAAAAACAGCCGCCGGTGAAATTTTGCTCAATTCGGATTTACCCGATAAACTCCAAATTTCGATGTGCCGATCTCCCTCCCCCTCCCTCCCCTATACACACACAAACACACACAAAAGTGTTTTAGGATCAATGGTTTGATCAGAGCGTAGAGTCAATGGTCCTGGGAAAATGCCACCACGTTTATCTTTCTTAGGGGGAGGGGGGATGTGGGGGGGGGGGGGGACCATCCCGAATGTAGCGCTCAGGGGGTGTCGCGGCGGTCCACGAGTGCGGAGAACGGGAGGGGGGGGGGGGGGGGGGGGGCGGCGGGCTACCGCGTGGGTGCCGCTGACCTTAGTCAGGCGACTGCTTTCGGATCACGACAAAAGTCACTGTTTAAGTTTCCAGTTCGGGTCATACTATTTGTGATTTAGAGGAAGGAGAGGTCGTGGTTTTGTAACAGTGAAAGCCAAATCTACAGGGTCCGATCGAGAAAAGTAAACCCTACTTTTCGGCCCACATAAAAAAACTACACAATGCAGAACGCTCAAACTCCGCCCAAAGGTAGAGCTAGAGGTCGCAACCTGATGCCAAAGTTTCAGCCCGATCCGATAGCTTAATCAAGAGTTATAAGTGATTTTCTGAAAATTTCAATGGGAAAATGGCGGCCGACGGAGTTTTCAAACACATAGTGCTCTCTGGCACCAGAAACCAAAAACGGGCAAAAATGGGCTCCATTTTCCCATCGAAATTTCCAGAAAATCACTTATAACTTTTGATTAAGTTATCGTATCGGGCTGAAACTTTGGAATCTGGTTGTGACCTGTAGCTCTACTTTTGGGCGGAGAACGAGCGTTCTGCGATGCGTAGATTTTTTTACGCGGGCCGAAAAGTAGGGTTTACTTTCTCGATCGGACCCTGTAGTTCCCGATTGTATTAGCCGCTATCGCGTCGTCCCTTTTCTAGTGGAACGCCGCATGGGTGACATAAAATTTCACCACCGATATCAGCATTGAGTTAGCCGTTGAAGAGGGTAGTGGCGGCGAAAATGAAACAGCCGGCCGATATGTCCCGAGCGCCCATTTAGTGATCATGAAGCTTGAGCTCTCTAGCTATCAGCGAGGTATATCGTGACCCGATGTTGCGCTCATAATTTTGAAACGTGTCGTTTTAGTTTGAGGGAGCTTATTTCAAAGCCTGTCTCGTGTCTGTTTGCCTTCGGAACGGGGTATATACGCAATGACAATAAAAGCCGTCTGTGCAGGCGCTGCCATCTTTCCTTACCGGGCTGTGGAAAGACATCCGAGCATGCGCGATAGCTCCCCCCCCCCCATCTGCCCCTCACGCGCGAGATATCGTACACAGTGCTTGCGTTCACAGCTCGGTGACTCGGCATTTTCCGCCTGGGAGATAGGCGCCGGAAAGGTCGATGTAGGGTGTTTCACCAAACACCAGCGAAGGTTTTCTGCAAAAACGAGGCATCGCAAATAACTAATATTGCTACCTTAACGATCACTGTCACGACTACGTTAATAATTAGACTTGTGTGATGAGGTTCTGGAGTAATGAAGATAAGAATACGGTGTTTATTGGAAATTTGCAGAGCATGGTTGGAAATAGCAAAATTGGTCAATTTTAGTTAAACGTGGGACACAATGGTGCGCTAAATTGGCTGCTTCTGAGACAATCACAAGGCTGGCGGAGAGAAAATGCGGATGATAAGAAACGGGAAACCGGTGGAGCTATAAAGCTAGATGCATATTCGGGGCCCTGTAAAACGAAGCGCATGCTTCAAATCTCTCTAACGTCAAAGGATTTAGTCGTAATCGATTATGTCCAGCAAGCTTCGAGTTGGAACGACGCGTTAACTTTTATTAAGTAAAATATTATTTAAAAAACTAATTATAAACTTAATTAATTAAAAAATGGGGCCTGTGACAGTCATTGATTCGGTAGCAATCGTATTTCTGAGCGGTACCTAATTCTTACACAACCCTTGCCCAATGTTCAGTGAAGCATGCTCGCTGCATAGCTTGGCATAAACTGGGTGGCAGGCAGTAAATTGAGCCGGACAAATTGGCGCCTGTGCGACAATAGCCCAAATTTTCTTTAAAGGTGTGTTTTCGATACTTGTGGGTGATCGCGTTGGTATTAAAGTAACTCAATTTCAAAGGCTGACAACGCTGAAGGGGAGCGACTAGAGCCGATATACCACTCGATCGGACTGAAGCCGGCTGCGAAGTGATATCTCGCATATAAGCTCTAACCAAGGACCCATTTCCCAGCAGGCAGAGTTTGAATTGAGCGGTTCATCTGCTCTGGCCGCTCTCTGCGGCTTGATTCAATGTGTCGGTGTTACAGTAATATTGTCCTTATTTCTCACAGACACAGAATGATAACAAGATAATTAAATCAAGTTATAAATTAAATATTTCTTTTTAGACGATACTCAAGCTTGAGAGGCTCAAACCATCTATATTTTGTTGTAATGTTTTTAATTTTATGACATTTCCCAGATACAACACCCTAATTTGGAGCTTAGTATGTCATCAAACAAATATACGATTTATATTGTGTTTCATGCACCCACCGTGTGAGTGCAGTATACTGTATACCTTAGAAATACAATGTAGGCAAGGAAATACTTTTCTAAAGAAATTGTAAAAGGAAAGCGAACTTCAGAGAAAATTGAGGCAAGAAAACCGTTATTCACCCGTTTGCCAATATTTTGTTCAATGGACAGTTTTACAGAAAATGTAGACTGCTTCGTGAAACAAAGTTTGCCCCCCCAACCACACACACACACACTCACTCATAAACAGGTTGGTACGCCACTGCTTGCTTCCCAATGAACGGAAAAGCGCCAAACTCTCTACGGCTCTGCGAGTGCAGCTGATGCTGCCGCCATCTATGTTGTAGAAAGAGTACCGACTTCAAACCGAAACTAACGCTTTTCTGTTCGACGTGATGGGTGGGAATGTAGATTGCAGTCGTTGCCAACGTTTATCTATAAACGTTGGTCACTGCAACCTGTAGTTTATATTTGCGATGCCTTCAAGCAACTCGGCTGTCGTAGAAATATTTAGAGATGGCGTAAATTTCCGCAACCAGCTGACTACAAAGCAGCTGGTTGTGATCTTTCAGTTCGTATAACCGTTTACACTGGAGAAAACTGATGATGCTGTCCAGGCATAAGCTTGAACCGTTTGAGCATCAATATTATGCGTGTACCACTAAAAGGGTATCTGCTTAGAAACTATTCTGTTGGAATATCCAACAAAACGTTTCGTGAGACTTTCGATTTCGACCGTCGTTACAGTTCGATCAAGATTTTAGCCTTGGTAAGGGCGTCGAGAACGACAGCTTTTTCGAACTAAATACGACGGAGCAAGATACCTGACGGAGGTAAATGTTAAACATGATGATGTTGCCCAAGCCACGGGTAAAGTCACTATGTTTAGCTTTCTCGGGTGCGTATTGAGCAGTCACAGGTTTCTGCTAAGGGAGCTTTGTCGACAAATGTTCCAATTTTTCACCCACGCACGGATGGTAATAAAGATCTCGCGGCACTTCGGCGTGCCAAGGAAGCTTTGATCGCGCCGCGACACCGGCGAAACTTGCTTACGACGAGTTGTGCTCTTTTTCCTGCGGGACTGCGCCAAGTGCGCTTCGTAAAAATTCACACGTGTCCTCAGCGGGAAGTATCACCGCTTGTATATTGTTTTCAAAAACTTCTTTGGTGAATGACGAAGAACGACCAGGAAACGTGTCTTCAGCACGCTACAGCCAGCCTCTGCAACGCTACCATAAAAGCGATTTTGCCACATGCAAGATGGCCGTCCGGAATTTGTTTTTATTATTTTCTTTTTATTGAGATTGCAGTTGAGACATGCGAATACATTTTTTTAATTAAATCTTTTAGACTACAAATTTTATTTATCAAATTTTAAACGTTATAATTTAATTCAATTTATATTTTTAATAAAATAAACGCCGGCAACACCGCGGAGCAGCTTTTTCTGCGTTCCTAGCGTCGCGACATGACAGTCGTTCGTGCGTCGTCGCCATGGTATCGTTGTCATGTTGATGCGGTCGCTTCCTAGATGTAGCAATGTCCAAGAAAAATGTGATGTATTTTTGGGACCCGGACGTAGGAAATTTCCACTATGGTACGTGAGCACCCTAGGCTTGCTTACAGCTTCACAGAGGAGCGCTAGATGCCCCTTATCGCTAAAACAAACAAAAGCAGAAAACGCAAAACCTATCCCCTTTTGCCGATCTCCAAGGCACTGACATTTGTTTACGATTGCATTTGTCGCTGTGTTTTTTTCAGGTCCGGGTCACCCGATGAAGCCTCAACGCCTCTCAGTAACCCACAGCTTAGTTCTACATTATGGATTGTATAAGAAAATGCAGGTAAGTCAACTTTCTTCCTGTCGGCGCTTTTTGTGTTGCGGTTGCTTGCGCGCGCCTTAAAACTGATTACAACACAACTGTACTACGTCTTCTAAGATTACATCACGTACGTTTCGGTAGACCCTACGCCGACTGGTGTAACCTAGGTTACGTTAGCATGACGCTAGGTACAGAATACCTGCATGGTTTCAGAGAAAAACTGCAGTGAGTACACCTTCATTACACATTATTAAATGAAATCCTAGGTCTTGAAGTGGTGGTTGCTTTAATAATGGCCCTTCTTCGATCCTGAGATTCATATAATCGGAGGTAGTTGGGTACAACAGTAGCGATAAAAGGGCAGCCCTTCGATTTTATTCCGCATAATACTGCCGTAGTGATAACAGTCATGTCTGGTCAAGTTTATGAGCCCTTTCATATTTGTCACATCTATGTTTAACTATGACCATAGTAGAGAATGGCTTTCACGTGGTTCTCTAATGAAGAATTGCCTTGTACTATTTCATTAACAAATATAGCAAAATAAACGTGATAATGTGAAACTCTTATTCTTTTTTTTTTTCTTCTCATTTATAATGGTGACGACGGGAAAGACACACGTCTCAAGAAAGCAGACATTGCAACGCTTGCTTTACGTTGGCAGCATTTTCAAACGAGGAGGGTCCCGCATAAAAATAGATTTATCCACAAAACTATCGCGCCATTTCCAAAACAAATTTACCAGAAATATAGGTACCTACAATGGCTCCTGGCAGTATAGTTATCTCATGTTGTATTTTTGGCGTGTCCTTAAACCCTTTAAACCCCCACAGGTATTCCGCCCGTACCGAGCAAACTCGCACGACATGTGCCGCTTCCATTCCGAGGAGTATATCGATTTCCTGGAGCGAGTCACTCCCCAGAACATCCAGACCTTCACCAAGAGCCTCAGTCACTTCAACGTCGGTGATGACTGGTAAGTCGTGGCCCAGGTGGCAAGCAACGCAAGACGCGTCAAACTTTCTTCACCGTCGATCTACATATATCCTTTTTCTTTTTCTTCAACAGTCCAGTTTTTGATGGACTCTACGACTTCTGTTCCATGTACACGGGGCTTCCTTGGAAGGAGCCGTCAAACTCAACAATGAGGTGAGTGTGCCTGTTGCAGTGTGTGGTTCTGTGCTGAAACCATGCGACACATCGACAAACAAACAATGCCATGATTATCCGTGCGCAGCGCTTATGCGTGTGTTGGTTTCGGGATCACGCTCTCAATACATTCCCTTTTCAGGTGCTCCATCAGAATCAGTTTAGGTACGAGTGTGTTTTGAGTTTAGTTCAGGATAGTTTCCAGTATTGTGCGGACCTATACACGTTACTGCACTCGGCCTATTCTTTCTATAGCCTCGTGTAGCGGCCGCAATCTTGTTGGACGTTTTATGGACCTAACAACTGCGAAAGGGTCCTGCATGCTTACACTCTTTTGATTTCCGACCGTATTTGGTCAACCCACCTCAAGACAACGTTGCGGTTAACGCTTCGCTGACGTGTCGTGAATCCAAAACAGAGCCAGGTACAGTAAAATAGGTGGTCTACTTTACTGGCTTCTCAAACAGTTCCTTTTACTTCTCATGAGAACGTAAGGCTTCACGGTTCATTCCAGCACCAGTTATTTTAAGGGTTTCGACTGTCTCCACACGAAGTTAAAGCCCCCTTGTCCCAAGTCAGCACACTCGCCAACTGCCTTTTTGCACCTAGTGAATAGATCATGCTTTTTTTATTCGTGATATGTCCGAAGAGGCTGAAGTCGCATAGATTAAACGAAGAAGAAAACAATAAAAGACACACCGCCTAGTCAACTGCACCATAGTTACCGAGAGAGTAAAAATGGCAGAGCACGTCTTCCGAATGCCCTGTCTCCGGCACGCGCTCCAAGTCTTCTGCCGTGCTTTGGCTGCATGCTCGAGCTCGCTGTGCACGGTACGCCGAGGCGCTGTCGAAGGTAGAAAGCTCACGCCGGAGGTGGGATGGCTGAGCCGAACGCTGACTCGGCGTTCGGACACGTCAGACGAGCTCTGCGTCGTCGTCGTCAACCCCGCAGGTGTAGTTCTGAAGTTGGCTGCTGCTTTTACCGCAGTGCTGCGACATTGCCATCAACTGGTCGGGCGGCCTGCACCACGCCAAGAAGTTTGAGGCGTCCGGGTTCTGCTACGTCAACGACATCGTCATCGCCATCCTGGAGCTGCTCAAGTACCACCCCGCGGGTGCTGTACATCGACATCGACATCCACCACGGGGATGGGGTGCAGGAGGCCTTCTACCTGACGGACCGCGTCATGACCGTGTCCTTCCACAAGTACGGCAACTACTTCTTCCCCGGCACGGGCGACATGTACGAGCTGGGGGCCGAGAGCGGCCGCTACTACTCCGTCAACGTGCCCCTCAAGGAGGGCATCGACGACGCCAGCTACTTCCAGGTGAGCCTCGCCGTGCTCGCCCACGGGTGAATGGAGCTTTCAGGGAAGTTACCACGTTGAGCTGCATGCAGAATGAACCTTATTTTAGTAAGCTTCTGCACACGTGTACACCTCATCCCCCGACCCTCGCTTCCCGCCGTCACCACATTTGGAGGGCACCGTCCCGCCCGGCCGACGTTGTCAGCACCCACCTTCGCGCATATTTCGTCTTGTACATGGCTGTATATGGCTTGTTGGTCAGATTTTTTCGTGTCGGCGTCCTTACGGGAAAAGAACCTTCAGCGATTGAAGCGAAAAGTGGATATCACTGCATACAACATACAGCACAGCATTCGTTTCTATAAAAAACAAGCATCCGAACCACATAATTGGTGATAAGGCACTCTTGATAACAATGTGAAGCACGTAGCACTCACCGCATACGTTTCCCGGTAAAGATCACTGTTGCACAAGCTGGGAGTTACTGATACTAGCCTTTCCATACAGGGTGTTTCACGTAAGAGTGACAAGGATATTTAAAATTAGTGTATTCAAGGTAAAGGGATAATTTTTTCAGGACTGCATTACTTGTGGTGGCGGACGTCAGAAAATGCGCGATACTTACTATTCGATTAATGAACTGAAAATGTACTAATCAACTTTTTATTAGTGAAAATGGACATATGGTTCCAATTAGAAACTTGCTGAGCATCATCGAAAAACCACTCAATCAGTAATTTTCACGAAGACTTTGAGTGCGTTAGAAGTGTGGTAGTGCGCTAAAGTTGCCACTTGTGGAGCAGGCTGGGGCTCTTGTAAGAGACGCGAGGGCAGGGCAGACTGCTGCGGCCGCTTCACGAGAGTGCGCGCTCGACCGCCGGTCGCAACCTCGGCAGTAGCAAAAGCGGGGCCGTCCACGCCAGTACACCGCAGACGAACTAAGGGAGCGGAAGAACGACATGCATGCTTTCACATTCACAACTCATAAGAAGTGTTTAGGTGGCCACGGAATTTTTTTTTGTAGAGATGGCCGGCTGGCTTTACTATGTTGTTGCGTGTGGCCCCATTGTTGGCCGTGTTTGTGCAAGCTTAAAAAAATTAATGTGCATTGTTTTTTGTCATGGTGTGAAGGACATTCTGGATTTATTTCCTTGGCTTTTGTCTTTGTATGTAGTGTTTTTTATTGCTTATGGGTTTTTATTTTTGATTTGTCATGATCAAGTAGTTTTCGTCCTCTGTCAGACATTCATTTTGTCTGGGCATGCTGGATGGTCTGGCCATGAAGGGAGGTGGGGGGGATGTCGCCTTGTCACGCATGTCGATGCCTTTGTGGCAGCCCCCAGACAACTGTATTCCTCGACAGTCGTCCTAATAAACTTTGACTCTGTTTAACTAGGCTCTTTTAAGTGTGTTGCCATGCCCCACGTGTGCACACAAATGTTTTTTTCTGCATGTGCATTTCATCCAGAACACAAACAACAAGCTATATCAAAACTAACACCAGATTTATAAACCGGAAATCGAGCAGTATAAACCATGAAAATCTAATTTAGTTATCTTAAATAATAATAATGAATGTTTTCCCCGGCTTAAGTTTAAGTTCCTTAAGTTTCCACGATATGGGGAATCAATATCATATGAATTAGCCTTAGATCACCTGAAGGAGGAATTAGAACATCCGAGGTCTATTTTTGGTCTCCGTGAGAGGAGAGCGAGATCGATGCTGGCCCACTTGGGGCAAGCCAAGATATCACTGGCAGATGCGTTCTCTGCTCATGTGGACAAAGAACAGGCATTTGTCTGCTGAGAACTATCTCAAAACCATCTACATGTCATGTCTGACAGTGATGCAGAACTCCGAGTATTTTTGGAGTAATGAGCCATCTGATGCATATCTTGTTTAATAAGAATAATAGAATCCATAAGGTGCTAGTTTTCTTACCACAGGAACATTGAAAACATTGATCCAAGCAGAACGATGAATGCATAGTTGCGGGGAATCAGACAACCCAAGCAACCTCCAAAGACTCTGTCCTCTCGTCTCTTCATACCAGTCTTTTAGTTTTGGTTCGAGTCCGCGACTAAAGATGAATCTGGACAGCATATTATGGCAGTTTGTGTGAAAAACTATTATTATATTTTGGGGGAGTTTAACCGATTTAACCGATATGCAGGTCTTCAAGCCGGTGATCCAAGGGGTGATGGAGTTCTTCCAGCCGAGCTGCATCGTGCTTCAGTGCGGGGCGGACTCCCTGGCCGGGGACCGACTCGGCTGCTTCAACCTGAGCATCCGCGGCCACGGGGAGTGTGTGCGCTTCATCCGAGAGCTGGGCCTGCCCCTGCTGGTGCTGGGTGGGGAGGCTACACGGTGCGCAACGTGGCACGTGCCTGGACCTACGAGACAGCCCTGCTCGTGGACGAGCCCGTCAGCTCCGAGATCCCCTACAACGAGTACTTCGAGTACTTCGCGCCGGACTTCACGCTGCACCCGAAGTGGTCACCCGGCAGGTGGGTGCGGCTACGGCGGCTACAACGCATACCGTCGCCGTCCGGGTTAAAGCGTGGGTTTTTAAAAGGGCAGTAAAGTGCTTGCCGAGATCCTCGTTTTATGATCATAACTCGATCTACGAGCTCCAAGCGTCCTAAAATACCCAAAATTATGTTCATGCGTATTTGCATATTTAAAAAATTGTCAAAGATTGCAACACTTAATGTTGTCACAGAACGACAGATGGTGCTACTGAACCTTGCCGAATATGGTCGAACGATGGATGGCGCTTGTCAACCACGCGCAAGCAATCAGTACCTCATTTGAACGAGTGGCCGACCAGTTTTGCTCGTCCACGCGGTAACCAATCGCTCGCGAGAGTGGCTCACTGGCATTGTCGTCATTGCGTCGCATATTCAGCGAGGTTTGGTAGTGCCATCTGTCTTTCTGCGCCAACGGAAAGTGTCGGGATCTTTGGTAATTTTTTTAATATGCGAATCGGCCGTGCATGAATGAAATTTCGGATTATTTAGGATGCTTAGCGGATCTCAAGAAGCACTTTAGTGCCCTTTTAATGGCGTATTTGCTTGATGTGACAACAAAAGGAAGTTTTTGACATTATTTGTGCTCCCAGCAAAGTAGTTATTACGAGCATTTGGTTGTCGAAGGAAGAAAGAAACAATGCTTTTGGCATTCGAAAAGCGTATGCCTCGATAAAATAACGTGAAGCTAACAAGATGCACCCGCGTACACCTTAATTCAATGCATGAAAGGGAAATAAGTAAAGTTCGCAGGTGCCAGACTTTTATTTCACTACTGGTCTCGGAGTAGGCACAGACTTTTCCCCAAAAGTTTTGAGAGCGTAAAGGAGCATTCGCACGGGGAAGGTATCCCTCCCTTTGCTCCCGGGATGCACATCACGTGGTAACGTCGTCGCGTTTTTGCGCGGGCCGCGTTAGCGTGGACATTTCGGGGGATGGGAGAGTTTTTGCCCGGGCTACACAAATGCTCCCTGCCTTGGCGTGGGGTCTCTTTGCAACTGGCGGCATTTCGTTCGCGCGTCCAGAAAATTTTCATATTTTGTACAGCGAGATACGGTGCTGGCGTCGGTGTCGCCTAACTTGTTGTGGCTTGCGGTGTGTCGTCCAAGGCACCTGAAGGAGTCTCGATATTCATGCATGCCATCCTTGAGCTGCTCCTCAACCGATATTTTTTATTCCCGCGTCCTTTGTGTTGCATTTACCATTCAAGAAGCATTTTCTTTTAGCAGGAAGCAGTTCGTTGTCTCTTGCATCTCACTGCGCGGCACTGCTTGCCATAATCGCGCATCGCTGCTTCACATACACTCGCATTTCTCTACCCTCGTCAGCACGCAGCGAGCCCACGTCGTCGAGAATGCGACTGCTAGAATGCATCCGATAACACAGACGTTCCTCTCGGCTCCCCGCCGTTCATGGGAATGCTAGAGTCGGTCGTTGACCTATGCTCGGCGTTAACCATTTTGTGCTACGTTGTCGAGGCCTGTGTAGGTCCAGTCCCGCACAGCTGCGAGAGCACGTGACTTCGTCTTGCGTCTCGTGCCGCACATTCTTGAGGGAGATGCCAGACAGAGCCACGCGCACATAGCTTCGGCGGCGTAGCGCAAAACAGTGGGCGCCGAGCCTAACTTTCTGCAAGTCACGAGTGACCGCTCTTTCCTCGGGCCCAGGAGAACGCCAACAGCAAGCAGTACCTGGAAACCACTTGTGCGAGCCGTTTCGGAGAACCTCAGTGTCTGGTGCACGCCCCAGCGTCCAGATGCACCACGTGCCGCCGGACATGCTGCCGTGCGCGCGCTAAGCCCGGCTCGCCCACGTCCGCCGTGCCCGCCCCGGTCGAACCGGTGCTGTCCACGACGCTACCCGCCACCGCCGCCGCCACTGTCGCCGAGGCCTGAGGCCCGCTTGCTCGAGGGGACGTCTCCCGCCGAGTGACTTCCACCACCGCTCAAAACTCATCCATCGCCAGTAATAAAATCAAGACGACCGAAGGTTCTCGTGATTGGTGGCAATCCCGGCGTGAGGCGAGCTAGCAGTTCCACTTACAGGGTGCCGAGAGCGCGTCGCCACGCATTGAAAGCGATTCCTAAAGACCACTTTTGGGGCGCAGTAGACGTGCGGGTCAGATAATATGCGTTCTTGGCACCGTAGTTTAGCAAATGTAATGCTGTGGTCACTGACAAGGTGAGAAAGGCTGGGAGTTTTTTTTTCAAACGCATAGTGCTACGCTTGTTATTGAGAGGAGGGAGCTTGCAAAACTTGGAGCAGGCGAACGCACCTCATTGCTCACGCCTGCAAGTTTACAGCAGCACAGGGTGTGAACCGAGAAAAGCGGCCAGTCCTTTCGTACCACAAAAAATACATTACGCTAGACAGCAGACTGTCGACCGGCTCAAACAGATGTCTGCCCGTTAGTGCTTGTATCAGCTACTGCCATCGTCAAGGAAATCCAGAGAGATGCAGCAAAAGATGGGCACACTCATTCTGCTGTCTAGCCAGCTTTTTTTTTCCTCTCTTATTGCTCCCAACTTTTGTTTTTGCGGAACCGCACACAGTGTCAACTGCCAGTGCTATGTTCTAGCACTTTACAATGCATAGTTTATTTATTTTCTCCCGCCCGACCCGATAGAATGTTTTACCCCAGGCTGATACCAAAGGCTGAGGTGAATTAAAGTGCAGCACAAATTCTATCGACTAACAACACTGCCACGCAGGCTTGAGCAAAAAAAAAAATATGACAGATCATTTTTGGCAACGACGACGGACCGATAGAAACACACGTGGCATAATCGGGCGGTGGCAGTACTTGAGAGTTTGAATATAGTGCTACAAGGAGAGTGTCTTGGCACGTCCCGGTTTCCTGACTCTGCATACCGTTGGCACTCTAAAGAACATCTTTAGCGGATAATTGTTGGTCTGAGAAGCAAAGATCATCTCTCCAAGGGTCGCACAGTCGCCTCTCCGAGCGGAGACTACTTGCGCAGCAAATCGCACCCTAATGAAATCGAGAGACACATTCACTTCTCGGTGAATGTTACCCACTAGTTTCAACCCCTCATTCAGTGTTGCACAGTATGTTACCCTAGAGTGATTGTGTTTGCAACGTATTGCTAAAGGGCCTCCGACAACCCCAAAGTTTGTGCTCGCAACGTTGTCGGCGAGCACCTTGAAATCTTAGAACTCTGAGCACGAAACGACACCACCACGCTCGAAATCTTAGAACTCAAGGTCATTGTGGTTCCTGAACACGAAACGGGTGTGAAAGGAAATGCACCACTCTCTACAACAAGAAATAGCAGGCTCCCACTCCCGCTGCAGCAGAGCTTTGGTGCATTCTTTCCTTTACAAGTCACAGCCATCCCATCCACTCGAAAGCCCTAAAACTACTGGGTAACTAAAATTGCATTGCGTGTATATTTAGACAACGGCAAGCTAATTGGCCCCTGTGGTCTTTCAATGTCTCCTCTATAGACATTTAGCCAGTTCAGTACCACTGCTAACCTGGTGCCTTGGGTGTGCATCATGCAGTAGAGTTTACATGACTGCACGTTGAACCACGCTGATCCAGACTGAAATGGGCAGGGGTGGGCATTGCACCGGGACCTCTGGGTCCTGTAGTGGGCACGCTTATCCAGACTGAAATGGGCAGGGGTGGGCATTGCACCCGGGACCTCTGGGGTCCTGTAGTGGGTGCTTTCACCCCAAATGCTCCGAGCTATGTGGTACGTTAAACGGAAGCTGAAGCAGGTTTGTATTTGAGGAAATGCTTAAATCGTCTTCAATTGGCCTCCAGAATCTCGAATATCAAGCTTACTTTTCAATTTGGTGCTTGGAGGCTGCAGAAAATCATTTCCGAAAAACCGCCAAAGTCCCTCATTCTCGGAGCGTGACGACATAAAAGGAGTTTTCGGAATCTCTGCTCTCGCGCACCTTCAGTGCCTATCAAAGCTATGCACGCACACTTGCTATTTTCAAAAAGGTTAAAAAAAATGTGGCGACTGGTGTCAGTGCGAGGGAATACACCTGGCAAGCTTGCAGTTGCACGCGCTGCCCACACAACCGACACGTGCTTGACAGCCGAAAGATCCTTTTACGACGTAACAGCTGGTTGGGGGTTTTTTCGTGTTTTCTCGCGTTCAATTACATCTTCGGGGAAAACGAATGTGAAATTCAGATTCGCGGGATACAACTACGCTCGAATCAGGCTCCATCTCATTTTCTGAAAGAAGTGTTTCACCTTCCCCTTTAACGCACTCTGCCACCGACCCCCTTGGATAATCGACGCAAAGCTAAACAAGCTCACAGACGCCCGGCAAGGCGAGACGGTCGGGGGAGGGTTTCCGGCCAGAGACCGGCATCTTTATGTCACAAGCAGAGAGATTCAGCGGGAACGGCGGCACACACCTCGCGGCTACTCCGGCCGATCGCCGGAAGAAAGAGTTCCCCTCGCGCACGTGCCGGCTTCGAGCAGTCCGGCGTCAGTCCGTCGTCGAGGGGAAGGGGGCCGCCAGTAATAAATAGAGAAATGCGGGGGCAGGGTAGGAAGGGGTCGAGGGGGACGGTGTGCGGCAGCCATCACGGGTGACTAGACGAGTCCTCCTCGAGAATCTTCCGACCGTCCTTGAACCGGTGCTGGAACGGGTTGGCTGTGCTGCAGCAGGCCTGTTCCCGTCCGACTGCGGAACGGCAACAAAAAGATGGGATGTCGGTAAACGCTCCTTACGCTACCGTATTTATACTACTCTAACAATTTGCAGACCGAAAATACGAGCGTGGTTTTGCACGTCCACCTTACGCAAGGCGTGTAGACAGCCGATCTCCCTTTTTCAGAAATTGCCGGTTAAAGGTGTTTAAGCAGAGGAAGAGCATGGACATGACGAGCGCCGGAAACGCCCCTTGCTTGGAAGCCAGTCACAGTCGCTCGTGAGTTAGTAGAACGCAAACATTTTTTTCCCTCCAGAACCATTAAAACATGACATCGAAAAAGCTTGATTACTACCTATGGAGTAAAGACACAATGGTGGTTTATGGATTTACGGTACATAAGTAGCTAGAATGAATAAAAGCCCATTCACACTGTACCATATGCTTATGTTGCGTTACGTTACAGAATGTCTGCTTGCACGAGTTTCGACCACGAGTAACCGGTACGTTCGTGATTTGTATGAAGTGTCGCAACCAATTCAAGGCGTAGCTTTGCACGCAACATGCGAAGCATGAATGTCCCCGTGACTTGTGGTCGCATCATGATGCAATTTAAGAAAAGGGATGCTAATGCGTCTATGTGAGTGGGCCTCAAGGGCAAGAGACAGATATGCAAAAATGTTATCAGAGTTCATGAACATTGCTTCATTGTTGCCGGATAAGGTTCTGCCAGCATCTGTCTTTCATTGCATACCGTCTCAATTTGTGCAGCTACTTGTAATGTCATTCCAAAAATAAAACTGAGATATGGTCACCATACTGCTCAGCCTAATGAACAAAAGATACTCTGACAAACTAAAACCAGAACACGCTGGCCAAGTAAGAGTCAACGCAAAAGGTATGCCACGGCCACACGCACAGTTCAACATCCGTGTCTGTCGTGTTTCACGCCCGCAAGGTTTCGCAGCTTTACGAGCTTTCACTTCTTATGCAAGAACTCTAATCTTAATTTGTCTTTCCCATCGCTTACTTGCAAACACGACAGACCTCTCACAAATTTACCCAGGCTCAAAGAAGAATGTGTGGCATGCAGGTACACGCACTCGCTTTATCTGCAAGAAGATTCGAAACAAATTATCAAAATAAGGCCTTCACAAATGCATGTGCCATTTGTTTTAAGCTTTTGCTTTAGAACAATTACTGCTGCAGATGCCAGCACGTGCACCACATGCAACTATACTCGTGGCCTGCTTGCAGGAGCTTGGGTAATTTAGAAAACGGTCTGTGGATACAGGGAAAAAGGTCTGTGGATACAGGGAGGCGACGGCCAAATGTATGCGAGTCTTTGTACCGATGTAGGCAACTAGTATACTCACAGATGGCTTGCACGCTGCCAATACTGTCGTCTGTGGCTTTGGGGGACGGCAAGTCAGCGTCCACATCTCCCGCGAGCATCGCCTCTAGCTGCTCTACGACCCCTTGAAAGGACGGCCTCGAAGATGGCTCCACCTGGGGAGGGACAGCGTTGACGTCACCACACCGCTCACTGGGGCGTACGCCAACAACTGTCTATACTTTCACGTCACCCTTTCTAAGTGGCGTTAGATGTATTTGGGTGAGGTGCCATTCCACCCATCAAACACGTGCGGAACAGAAACATACAACAATTATTGGTACGGGGAGACAAGTTGTGAATTTAAGACGTAAAGCTCCACCTTTTCGGCGTAAATTCCAATGCAGGCTGCTATTGAGGAAAACACACTCCAAGCATGGAACGTGCGAGAAAAATGCCTTCGAAATGGAGACTGAGAGGAAGTAAAAAGAATTGATGTTATTAAATAAAGAAAAGCTTTATCGGTATCTTTTACATGTCATCATCATCATCAATTTTGTTTTTTTTAGGGCCCAAGCAAACGAATCTTTAATGGGTTACTTCTGATGTTGCCTATGTGCACGCTTGGTGGTAGCAGACGCGGCTGTCCGCCACTTTTGGTGGCGCTTACAAGACTATAGGTAGTCAGTCGTGTAGACGGGAAAGAGGAAGCTCAGCATTTTAATTGCTTTACGATTATGTTCCGCCTCCATCTGCAACAATGATACAGACGTACTGCCGCCAGCCGATTATCCGGACTATGCAGGTACCGAAAATCGTCGGAATAATAGAGCAGTCCTAAAAATCAGCAGATTAAAAAACTTGTCTTTATTACGTCTAAACAAGGTTAAAAATTCCGTCAAAAATGCCGTCAATAGTGCCCCGCTGCAGGTTACACCTCTGCTTGCGTTCGGCCACTTTGTTTTAGCTTGTGAATCGTTGCCTTCTTTCCTAAGCGCAATGGTCGAGTACTTTCCGCGCTTCTTGGCGACTCTTTGCGCCGGCGAAAGAAAAGGAGGGGTCGTGGCGTCCAAGCCAGCGTAGTCCGAAAACACGATTCACCGAGACGAGCCAAGAGCAGCAAGTCCACGACTGCAGAATGGCGAGTGAAAAAAGCAAAACAATAACAATTATGATAATAATAAAACGCAGCGAGAAAAAAAAAAAAAGCCGTAGCATAGCATTATTTAGCAGCTGGACTTAGCAGTACTCGGGTAGCGCTGCCAAACCAAGCCAATCCATGTGCAGCCAACATAGAATCTCAAATGACGGCTTCTCGGAGGTGTTTTTTGCGGGTGCCGCACATTTCACCGAATGTCGTCTCATCGAACAAGTGGACATTTCATTGAACGCCGATCCATTAAATCCCTCCACGCCGTCTCATCAAATTTCGCTTTATCAAACGCGTCCAGGTGCTTTCTGATCCTTTACTCTCGCTTATGAGTTGTTTTCACGCTGTCGACGAATCACCAGAATTTAAATGATTACCCTGGTCACCTTTTCACCAAAAGTTTGGTTTTTGAATCGTAGAACATAAAAAAACTTGAGTGGGCATGCGACTTACTTTTTTCATGCAAGAAAAGCGGATGTTCTCCACCACATACTTTGTTCCCTGTTTGGCAATGCAGGAAGGTACATCCAGAAAGAAATATATTCCGTGCTGCACTTTTTTATTTTTATTTATCTATATGCTGGTGTTTTCATTTTACCCTAAGAGATTAGCTTCCGTTCTAAGAAAGTAGGTTGAAAAGCCGGCAGGTCCACGGCTCTGCCAATTAGTTAAAATAAACTGAGAGAGACGCATCTTTTTTTCTGTTTCATGTGACATAGAGACATGGCATTGCTTCAAGGACTGGCTTTATGCTTGAAACATGAATACGTATCTTCAAGGATGTGGACACATCCTTGAGGTGACGTACCTTCCTCACCACACTCAGTCACAGGTTCTAATAAATGTCAAGACAGTATTCCCGTTTATTATTAGCCAGTTAACAGCACAAGTCATCAGTAACTATGAAAAAAATTAAAAAAATGGAATGTGTAGGAAAGAAAATCAGGTTTCTTATTAATAGTTCCCTCTTTGCAGGAAAAAAAAAGGTCTGCCATCCTCCCGGTGTTAAAAAAATACCCTTTCCTAGGTCATATAATTTTATTGCTCAACTTGGCGGTGTTCTACGAAACGGCGTTCGATAAAATGGCGTTCAGTGAAACGGCATTCTATGAAACATCTTCGACGAAACGGTATTCAATGAAACAGCATTCTATTAAATGTCCAAACCCAGTTTCCCGCTGGTCGCTCGCAATGATTTTGTTTGAAAAATCAAACTTTGAACTTCAAGCTCCGAAACATTGGTCAGGAATATGCACTATTTCTATCGGAGTAGGTCACAGTTCCTCCTTTAGGTCCGAAACAATGAACAAGTAGTGAATTATCGGCGTCCGAAAAATCGTTCGGCGACTGCAATGTAGGTGGTAAAAATTAATTTAGAAGGTTATCAAAAACACCTGCTAATTTGTGAACAGATGGGGCTGGACAGATCGCAAACAGCACCAAATCCTCCTAAACCATCATGCTTGGCCTGGCTAAAACACAGTTTCTATTAGCCTGGAAACAAGACCGGCCCGCTTGAAACAGTCAATCTAGAGCCTAAAGCCGCGATCATGCCGCTAAAACATCATGCAAAAGACGGTCTGTAGGCACTGTCTGAGCGTGCTTCGTTCTTGTGCGACATTCCTGTCACATTCGTCATACAAAAACTGCAGTGCAGACGTGTTCGAAGAACAAACACGTGTGAAGCAAACATGCCCGAGCCACGTCTGCAGACAACTCTCATCACGTCTGCAGCAAACGCCCAAGACTTTTGTACGACGTACGAGCCGCATGACAGCGGCTTAAGGCTACATGGTCGTTCAAAGCTGTTGCTTTATGAGCACAGGCTTATAAACTAAGAGAGGAGCAAGGTTGGCTCACCGCTATCTGTTTCATTGCTGCCTACTCTGTCTGTTCACTTCAAGGCACGAAGCAGCGGGACAAGGCTGTTGCTCTGGCATCGCATTTCCAAGATAAAGGGCCCCCTTTACTGAATTACGCAGTCTTTCAAAAAAGACTCGACAAGGTGTCACCTGAAGATGAACTGTAATAAAATAGCCTAGCCACGATGGTTTTCCCAGCAGCCTGCAAGTGCGCACTTCTTTCCAACACCATAGGGGACTAAAATGGCCTTTCCGCAAGACCTCGTGACCATCGAGAACTCCACCTAACTTTACGAGCAATTTTTTTTTTTTATAAACTAATTCTTTAAAGCGTTTAGCCTTGAGAATATTGTAAATAAAAAAAATAAACTGGGAGTAAGGTGTAGCTGGCTTATCTTGTCTGAAATTTTAAGTTGTACAAGCCAACACGCAAACAGCAACTTCTTTCCTTAGATGGAACAGTCTCTGGCAGCAATTCCCACGAGCTGTTGACCTCATTATAGACCAAAACCGGCTTTCTAGTTTTACGGATGTACGACATATTAAAGCCTGAAAACACACTTTCATTATCAGTAGTTGGTGAATGTATAGTAACATCCTGTTAACATCATCACCCACCATGCACAACTTCCGTGTGATAGCGGCATTGCAATCCAGCACTTCTTCCTTTCCGAGCCTCCACTATGCATATTTATGTAATACATTGCAAATGGATACAAAATGGGCAAACAAATAGAGTCCAATTTATCATCCCAGAGTTTTCACGAGGATGTCGTTAAGTGTCTGGAAAAGCACACAACTTAAATCGCATAGGAGGACCGTTACCTGGACGTCGTATCTCGAGTCGTAGCGTTCATCTCTAAGTATTGTAACTCAAATTAATGGCCACACAAAAAGTTACGAGGCAGAGCCTGGCGCTCTTTATGCACGCATTGCAACAGCCACTAGAAGAGGCCTCGGTCTTTGGACCTTTGAGATCAACACCACTGCAATCCACAGTAGCGAGTTTTCTCCGGGTACGAACCTACAAAAATGTGACCTTCATATCCTCATTGCAGATTTTAACTCTGTCACGCTCGTCAGCTTGGTTCAATGAAGACCCTGGCACTAGCAGATGCTCTAACATTGAGATACACTGCTAAGAAACAGAAGTGTGGTGCAGCTACGACACCCATCCAACACCACTCTGAGGGGCATCCAGGAGCATACCAACGGTCAGAGCAACTGCAGCTGACACAAAGTGACTGCACCCTCAATGCACGTACAGTTGAAGGCTCGGAAAAGTGGGTAAGCACAAACAGCAAAGGGACGTAACCGCTTGCAGTCGTCCAGTGCACTCAGCTTGCTCAGAAGCAAACTGAGGTGCAGACCGACCTATGCAGAGTGGTCCACAATAGATCCTTTTCAAAAGTTAGCCCCACCCACTCCAACCAAAGCCGAATGCACCGGTCTAAAAGCACAGTTTCCCTACATTACAAAGCTTAGGTATGCTTACGCAGAAATACGACCGCAAGTCACTGGCACATCCGTGCTTCATATTGTGCGTGCCAAGCCGTTGCAACGCTTCGTACGAAACATGAATGTGCAGGAGACTCGAGGTCATTTCTCGACAAAAACTTCATAATGTAAGAAAACAAGGCTGTGTGAACCAGTCCTCGATGGTGGCATTACGCAGCTTCTCCACACCGGGCAAAAGCAGAGGTCTTCGAGAGCATAAAACATAAAGCGGGGAGTTGATCCCAACCAGTTGGGCTTTGTACGTAGCCTTTGGTTCACAAAGTCGGGGGTGCTTCATATGGGCGATTTATTTTATCACCGTCGTTAGAGTGGAAATGGCAGAGCTTTCAGGGTATGTTGCACGTTTTGGACTCCCAGGATGACTACGGAGAAGATAGTGACGTCAACAACGCAGCAAATGCAGATTGGATGTTGACTGATCTCTCACCAATCAACATCCAATCAGCATTTGCTGCGTTGTTGAAGTCGCTTCCTTCTCCATAGTCGCCGTAGGTCCAAAACGTGCAACTTAGGGCCACTGGACTGCCACTAGATGGCTCTAACTTTTGAAAAGGGTCAATTGTCAGATTGTCCCGAGTAATGACAAGGGGTGCTACATGACAAATAATTGTGTTGTGCGTATGTTTAGACAGCCGGACGCTAGCCAACCTCAAAGGGAGACTGGCGTCCCAGCTGTATTGAGAAATTTGGCCAGTGCGGTACAAACGCTAGGCTGGGGTATTTAACGCGCACCACACCGTAGCGATACGCGCCCGCACGCCGGGACGATGCCCGTCCCGACCGAAACAAGCAGGGGTGGGAGTTGATCCTACCTGACAGCAAGAGAGTGCCAGGCGTAGGAAGGCGGGCGGACAGTCGTCGGGGCAGAGGCCGCGCAGGGCGAGCCAGTCAACGCCAAAGTCGGCGGTTCGCGGCAGCACGTCCGGGTCGGCGTCCAGCCGACCAATCAGCTCGATGAGGACGATCCCGTACGAGAAGACGTCGGCCCGCTGGTCGTACCAGGCCCCGTGAAGGCACTCGGGCGCCATCCAGTACGGCGACCCAACGACCGGCAGCCTCAGGTTGTGGTCTCCCGCCGAAGGGATGCGCTCGGCCAGCCCCAGGTCCCCGACGACGGCCGTGAGCGAGTCCTCGGACCGCTTGATGAGCACGTTCTTGGACGTCAGGTCCCTATGGAAGACTCCGCGCGAGTGGAGGTACGCCATGCCCCGCGCGATGTCCAGAGCCAGCCGCAGCCGGAGCTCCCAGGAGAGCGGCTCGGCGCGGCGCTGGACCAACTGCTCGAGGCTACCCCCGTTGATGTACTCGGTGAGCGCGTGCAGTTGCCCCTGGTGCACGCAGACCCCGAGGAACCGGAGGATGTTCCGGTGGGAGAGCCGGTTGAGGAGTTGCACCTCGCGCAGCATGTTGGGCCGGTTGCTGGTGGACGTGTTCATTTTGAGCACCATCACCTGGCCCGTGGTGCGGTGCGTGACTTTGTACACTTCCGAAAAAGAAGCCGGACCCGATCTTCTCCGAGGTGAAGTCGTCCAGTCGCGTCAGGGTGGCTACCGCGTGACGCAGCGCCTCGCAAGATGACCGCGTCGGAGGCTCCAGCGCACGGCAGCTCAGGCAGCGCATTACAGGCGGCCCCTGCAGCGGTACAACCGGTAAAAAGGAAAACATACTAAAAACTAAAACAACAACAACAACAAAAAACGTCCCGTGGGCACGTCAACAACTCGCTAAACTGGGTCGCTGCCCCCCGGCATCGGTGACCAGTGGCCGCCTGTTGGTGACCCAACGGCAAACCCTGGCCCGCTCGGTGCTGCTGGGTGACTAGCGATTTTTGGAGGCGGTTCAAAAGGTAACCAGATCCTCGGAGGAGAGGGGAGTAGGCTTAGGGCCGAAGGGCCGTCCACTTACCCGGTCGGAGATGGCATGTCGGTCCCGGCGGCACTCGCCGCGTTGCAAGTCGCCGCCCGCGGGCACGTCCGCCGAAGGACGTCCATCGTTTTGTTGGGCGGTGGTCGCGGCGGCAAAACCTCAGACGGAAAACGGTGCGATGAGGCAAAATGGTAACCGACCCAAACAGCTCGGCATCGCTCCAAGGCGACTACGACGGACGGCTTGTGCGCTTGTTTTGCCCTTTGCTCGTCGCCGCTCCTCGGCGTCAGGGGGCGTCTCGAGCGCTAGCGGCATGCCGTTATCGAGTTGTGCGTGTGTGGGATTTCGCAAACAGCTGATCCTAGGAGTCTAGCGTGGCCTGGCGTGAAGCAGCACGAGCTCCGGTTCAAAAAATAGCGAGTCAGTTTGTATGCCAAGGGCGAACGATGAAAGACCTCTTTTTATTCAGCCACTGCACGCTGTCGTGAAGGCATTCTGGCAGACTTAGCGCAGGTGCAAATGAAATAAAAATGAATGTTTGATCGCACTAAGACTGCGCAACATGTCAATATTAATTTAAAGCCAGCCGAAACGTCGAGTTTGGCCACAGTTTCCAGTCAACCAATCGCGATGTAAAGTAATTCCATTGTTTTCTATAATGATCATAATCACATTGTAAAACAATTCCATTTTTGCCACACAAATAATGATCACATTGTAAAACTAATAATTGTTCACAGTGTAAAACAACATTGATCACAGTTCAAAAGAGTCCGCTGCAATGCAATGAAGTTTGAGAATAAATTCAGCATCATATCACAGAAGGCTAAGGTGGTTGGTAGCTTTCCAGTGCTTCAGAGTCTTGTTAAAAGTCATAGCACATAACAATCCAACCTTACTATTTCCCACTCGATGATTCCACAATAAAGCAGTCTAGATCACTTTCATTACTATCAGAGCTGTCGGATCCCCAAAGTTCCACACAAGCTTCGCCCCTTGATCCGTCATTCCATCTATATGTGTTGTTATCTGATGGACCACTTGTTTTGTTAAATGATCCACAACTTGGTTTGCCATCTCTTCCTTCGGTAGCTGTGTTAATAAACCTGATGCCGGTCTTAAAGCCTGTCCCACCACCTGATCAACGGGCCGATCCATTGTCTGCTGTAGAGCATCCTTCTGTGATGTCTGCAGAGCAGACGGCAGATCCGGCAAACAAAGCTCTGCGTCATCTCCCTCACTGCCAGAGCCCCAGAAGTTCCAAACGAGTCCCGCTGCTTGATCCGTCATCTCATTCTTCGCAGTCCCCCTCGTCATCTGATCCACTGGGCTTGTCTGCTCCACTGTCTCAATCACCACCTGCTTCATCGTCTGATCCATTCCCTGCTCCGTCGTCTGCTTCATTGTGTGGACTCCCATCCATCCAATCCTCTGGCTTGGTGTCGGATCCATCACATGCTCCACAAACCCCTTAGGCTCCTGAATTATTGTCTGCTTCAGCATCCCATCCATTGTCTCATCCACACTTTTTTCCACTGTCTGCTCCGTTGTCCAGGTTGTCACGAGCTCAGCTGCGTGATCCGTCCCCTCTTTGACAGCCCTCTTTTCTGCCCAGACCAAACTGACTACATCCACCCCCGGCAAACAAACGTTCGCACAAACCATCTCCGGCTGTAGATGCTTTACCAGGTCCCTAACCTCGGCCAGGGACGCGTGCGTCGAGTAGCAAAGCCGGTACCAATCCTCCCCTATCCTTTCCACGAGGCCACTAGGACCAACTCGGTGAGCAAACCACATAGCCGACGGCTTGACGGTCACGCAGGGCGAACCCAACTCGCAGCCACAGCCGGCGTGAATCCGCGTTCTGCGCCCATCCGTCGTCAACGTCCCCTCAACGTCCGTCAAGCCCGCGTAGCGAGACATCTGCGATCTCGTAACGTGCACGGGCATCGCGAAGCGAGCCGATAGGGCCGCAAAAGACCTTCGTACCCTAGCTGAGCGCCGGGCAACGCAAGCCGTAAGAAACCCCCGGCTAGGATAGTAGGTTTGGACAGGGTTATCAAAGCGGCCACGCTGTCTTCCCTGCTAGGGACGTAGGCGGCTTCGGGTGTGCACAACGTCGTATCTACGTACGCGCAGCGTATGTTCTTCACCGCTCCGCTCGGTTCATGAAGCGCGGTCAAGTGTTCGGAGTCGCCGACGGCGAGCCTGAAGTCGCCCGTGTACAACACGCGACCGCAGTCACCTTCTAGAAGAAACATCACCGAGCCAGCGCAGTGTTCCGCCGAGATCGGGGTGACGACGAGCTCGTAGTCGGGTCCGTGGTCGTCACCGTTCGTCGGGACGGTCACCGTGTTGGGGCAGTCGAGGGGCAACGCGATCGTGTGGCGTTCCAGCCAAGCGTACTTGGGTTCGTTGAGGAGCAGTTGCCGGGAGACATCGGACACGTAGAGCTTGGCGTCTGGGCGAGCACGGAGTCGAGCCTTGAAGGCGGTGCTGCTGAGCCCGTGCATGTGGTCGCGGTGGCAATGCGACAGGAAGAAGGCTGTCGAGTTAAGGTTGGTGCCGTCGAAGCGGTCGATCGAGATCCGCTTGTATTCGCGGATCCTGCCGCCGAATGTGCTCATTGTGAAGTTGTGCCAAGTTGTCGGACTCTAGGTCGAAACCGATGAACGCACTGGGGCCCACCTGGGGCCTACGGCTGACCCGAAAGCGCGGGAGGGTCACAGATACGACGAGCGGTGTTGGGAATTTCAGTAACGCCGTTGTACAATATATTGGTGCATACAAGTCTTCCAACTCCATTGGCAAGATTCGCTGTCATCTTGGGACCTGCGAAATAACGAGGTAAAAAATCCACTGCATCAACCGCGTTGTAAAATCAATTTCATAAAGACTAAAAAGAAAAAAAAAATATGATGGCGATCGCGATTGGTTATTAAGCGGGTCTCAAGAAACGTTTTTTTTTTTTTTAGCGTCTCGGTATATTATTTGTACTTTTTGTTCTCGCAGAGCTCGTCGTTTTTATTTCTAGTAATTTTTGTATTTAAAAATAAAATTTAACAATGAACTGGGGTTCGCTGGATTTTTCCAGACTCCGGAAGTTTCGGTTCTTGTTTCCTCGCACGCACAAATGTGAGTGCAGCGCGAACGGCGGCTCAGAAAAAAATTACACCATCTTCCCGAGGGAATTATGGGGTGATGCGGAGCATCGCGGATCGTAATTAATTTATTCCTTTCTTGACTGATTTCTTTTGGCCGGCCGGATTTGGGCTGCGGCGAACGCGAGCGGCCGAGAAACGCTAGCAGACGACAGCCGCAGAGCTGCGGGGAAAGCCCACCCCACTGGGAAAGCCCTGGCGTGGCGCTGCGACCCGCGCGCCCAAAACTATCCTCCTTTCACTCCTCCGGGGGAAACGCGCGCAGCGCGCTACTTGAAGGAGAGGAGACTAGAGGAGAGTTGTGCACGCGCGCGCGGTGCGAGTGGAAGCGAACACACGCGAAGTGCACGCAGCTGGTAGAGAGAGAGAGCGGAGAGAGTAACGCGCAGCTGTTGGAGAGAGGGAAGGAAGAGAGTTGCGCATGCGTAGTGTGAGTGCGGACTACGACGCGGCGCACATAGACCCGAGCAAGAGATGCTCCGCACCTAAAATCTATTTGATAATTGGCGTGCCGTGCAGACAACGTTGCGTGCAGAGTAGCTTTCTTCAAAGACTTGTCGTAGTGTTCCTAACTTGGCTAGGAAACCAATCACCCGTTAATTCAGTTTGTAACTTTGTGTCAACCCGGCTGCACTCGGCGACAACTTTTCTTGGCAATGAAGGGAATGCTAGGGGGGGGGGGGGGAGCTCCTACACATGTATCACTCCGCCAAGCATCCGGGCTTTCATTACGTCAGTTTTGGTTTCGTTGTCGGCATTCAAGGCAAGCACTCACGTATATCCACTTCGGCAAAGAAAGGGCAGAGTTTTCGAGGACGACGTCCGTTTCGATGCTGTCGGTTTATCATTCTCCCCTCGTGCCGTTCATGATCTCGTGGTTCTGCGCTCCTCTACCTCCTTTTCCTCTTGTAACCTACTACCAGATCGCATAATCTACAACACCATCTTCTGCGAGGGAAAATGGCTAGAAAACTAATTTCATTTTTATATTTTTATTGTTCAAGATTCATAGTGATGCGACAATTATTATTCAAATGACGAATATTAAGATTATAATTTACGTTACCAGCCAAAGCATAATTGAGCCCCGGGGACTGTGTTCAGCTGCGTAAGACAGCGTGCTGTCGGCTCTGTAGCTTTGCAGCATTGCCAAGAAAGTTGTCGCCGAGTATAGCTCAATTTCTAACTCTATCTTCAAACTTCTGAGGGGAAGTCTTCACACTCTATTCTAATTGAACGAGATTTAAAATGACATCTTAAACTTCATACGGTACCGGAGAACGAAATAAACATCAAAGCGTATGCATGAAAATATTTGAAAGATAATCCACTTGGAAACACTTGATTAACACGTTTAGTTCACGGGCATTACCCGTAAATCCCGATTGACCCCCCCCCCCCCCTCCACTGGAAGATTGCCCATCCGTATTTCTTGCTAAATATCCAGAGTCAACAATGTCGAGACATCATAATGAACTTAAACATGTGGCAGAAGAACGAGAGGGGACGGAGTCTAATTATCCCTACCAACCCGCTCGTTCTGTCCTTACTTCATAATAAACGTTTTTACACATATCGCCCATCTCATATATACTCACACAATGACCGACAATACCTGCTTCAGTTGCCATTCCCCAGCTAAACTAGGTTATTGCGCCTTATTTTTTTTCGTAATCTTTAGATCACGAAAAAATCTGTAATAGTAATAACAGCGATGATTGCAGAACAGCAGATGCGAGTTCACAAGCTTTCTTATTTACCATTTCTAGGTATTGTTTAAAAAAGCTTAGTAACTGATAATATCCTTCATGTGTAATTGAGCCTTGAAAGTTTTCAAGATAAAATCAACCACTAAAATATGCCTTTGGTGAAAAGCTTGAGCTTGTCATATCCAGGTAGAGATTCCTCCGGCTCATTTGACTGCAAATTTCTAGATTCATAACTCTATATAAATCATATTTCTGTAAAATAAACTGAAGTTATTCAATGGTATAAAAAATCACAAAAGACAAAGGCAGACACACATGCATGCATCTGTCTCCTTGTGCTTTTTAATACAACTGAAATCATGAACAAACTAGCTCAATCCAAAGTTTTAATGAAGTAATCCACAATGTCAGGACTGCGACGATCGGGCCTGTAGTCATCGTTACAAGCGGGTCGCAAACAAGCATTTCGAAGCACGTCACACGACTCATTAAGGTCTACATTACTTGTATATTTTAATTTTACGATGTCACTACAGCCAGCGAGGCTAAAAATACGGAAGCAATTCCTTCTCCATACAAACTATCTACGCTCAAAATCACTTTCTTGTCTTCCAAGCATATGCAGCCAAAGCATGACAGAAAGCAATAAGCATGTTCTGGAGGCATAGCTTCTATAGTTGGCCTCACCTTATCTGCAAACGAAGCGTATGCTACAATTACAAACACGTTGCCCTAAACGATGCTTGCACTGCACGAGCACGATTGGCAGGGACACTGAAAGCCTGGAACTCACTCTTGTTGCTTCCGCTACAAAGTGAAACAGACTATAAAGACACCGCAGAATTTAACCTATACTTGTTTCCACCACAAAAAGTGTAAAAAACAAAAAAAAAAACTCTGCTGGCTCTTCAAACAGCATTACTAATTTCCCCTTTATGGGAAGAAACAAGATACACTTAGGTGCATTTTAGATTAGAATACGATACCTTATCAAGACGTCCACCTTTCAAGCACCAAAAGCACTGCTTTCTTCTCAAACAATCAAATCTCGGTAAGAACTACTTTGTGTGGTGCGTGAATGCACAAAACTGTTTTTTTCTGCCCAACTTCCCATAATGGCAACTTCTCTTGGTGGCACTAGTGTATCTTTTTGTTCACGATATTATACCCTAGTTGACAAGTTCACACCAAATAATAGAGACGATCAGGGCGACGTCAAGTGCAACGCACGAATTACAAACCTAGCATGCTCCATCACTTGCATATTTTTGAATGCATCACTGTATTGGAGACTCCAGCGAAATCGACGCCACGTAGCGGCAACGCCGAGAAGCTCAGGAGAGGAGGTCGTTTTGACTGTCGTCTGCTATCGCCGCTTGGTTCTCGTAGGCAGCATAAAAACAAACCTCGTTTTCAGTAATTATTTTTATTCTTCTGCAGTGTCATTTCTACGCATGGTCGAAAAATCATTTTGCTTTCATATGTAACACCAATTGTATGCTGCAGTGAAAGAAATTTATGGGGGTCCGCAGTTGCTGAAAAATGACCTCCTTTCGTCTGCCATTCTGCCTGACCAGCGCGCCCCTATAGTTCGCTGGAGTCGCGAATACCGCTTGCTGTGTGCACTACTGCACTTGCTGTGTGCATGCTCTATCAGTCCATCCCTTGCACTTGTTTAATTGCATTACGAAGGCAACAGGATTGGAAATCTAATAATTTTCTCGTCAAGCACAAGGTTGGACATAAATTGCCACCTACCGTCATCGAGCTCCATTCCGCAGCCTCTTCGATTGAGAATGAAATCGAACAACACGGGATAACAATACTGTGCCAGGCTTTATTTGAGAAAAACAAAACAGAACGAAACAAAGCAATACATAGAACCAATAGATGACTTGAACCCGTCCCTTGTCTTTTACTGTCTCTGTACCGATACGAAATTCTCCAAACATATCTTATGTACACACACACACACATTTTTTGTAGAAAAAGAAAGCCCTAAAAGAATATCCCAGCAGAAAGAGACACAAAGGAACGAAGCTGCTTTGTTTGTTGTTTGCCTCCAGAAATGATGACCTTGAGTACACAATAACCGTTTCCACCAGGAATGTTGTTTACACGGACAGGACAAAGCACATATCTACAAAACACACCGAAAAAATAAAAAATACACCACTGGTATTGATTGTAACACAACATAGTTATCTCACTCGTAAAAAAAAAAAGGTACATGTGCGTAGACTTCAAAGCTTGTTCGTGATGCCGTAGAAGAGAAGCTACTGGCGCTTACATAAATTAAAATATAAAAGCTATTTTATATTAGTAGAAAAAAATATTAAAACAACTCTGCAGTGCAAGCACTTTCACTGCGGCACCGCCGTTGTTCACAATACTTTCGTATCAGATCCTGAGCTGATATATTTGGTCATACAACAGGTATACCTCCCTACAAACCCAACCTGGAAATGCCACATCCTCGCACCAAGCTCAGCTTGTGCCCCGCACATCACGGTGAAGGTTCTTCCAAAACCGACCGTTTCCTCGAGTGCCGAGCGGGTTCTAAATGCTAATCGTACAAAAGCCCAGCCTCTTGGCAGGCGACGGGCGGACACAAAAAGACATTCAAAACACCAGTGTCTACGGTAAGAAAATAAATGCTCCTGCATCGCCTAGGTTCCGTTGTAAAAGCAATCCATTGACAAAAAAGTTTGGTCAGATGTTTTTCTAAAAACTCGGCAGACGTCGAGCCCTCGCAAGTCTTGCCGACACGACGAAGACCAAAATTGTGTAAATGCGACGCTTTTTCCTCCGACCTCCCGAGGTGGCTCTACGCCACGGTGCACGTAAAAAGGATGGAGGTGAAGATTAAAAAGAAATACACGCGGGGACTAGGAAAGAAAAAAAAAGCACTAAAAGGAGTAAAAGGACGCAGGGAAAAGTGCGTGCTGCGAACAGGACAAATGAGGATGCGGGGAGCCTTAGAAGTAATGGCTGATGCTGCTGGACTGCTGCTGCGCGTAATGCTGCGGATGTCTGTGGTGGTGGTAAAAGAGATGGTGCGTGGACCCCAGCTCCGCCTTTGTGGGAAACGAAGAAGTGAAACAAAATGTCAGCACACCACAGAGCCATGAGAACGACGGTCGGTAACTCGGCATCAAAGCGTGCACCAAGGCCGGCTCGAAACACTCGCGTCTCGGCACAATCGACGCTGCTACCGCTCGTGACCGTCCATGCTGAGAGAAGTAGTGAGCTTTAAATAATTCTGACAACGTTGTAAGTGACTGTTCCTCATGGATGGTGCGGGGATTTGATATTGCAAGTGCCGCAAAACTATCGGTCTAGTTGTACGCAGATCAGAAAAGTGTTCTTTCTCATCGTAAACGATCACGAGCTGTTCCAACGCAGTCGGTCGTGTGTCGAACCAGCCGCTAATGACCAATAAATACTAAGGTATGACACAGAGAAGCATGCTGGCAAAAAGATTTAGTCATCTACATGACTCTCTCCAAGGTACACCCTCACCCCGAGTCCGCGGCGGATGCTGCGGCGCTCCGCCGCGCAAAACGGGATGTCAGCGACTCTCTGGATTTGCTTGCGACGCCGGGCGGTACCACGGCCTAACGCGACCTCGAACCGCGCGTCGACATTCCCCACAACTCGCGTGCAGTGCCGTCAAAAAACAGAAACCAAAGAAAGCACTTTCCAAGGCCAAGAACACGCGCCACTCCAAAGAGCGACAAACACGGCAGCAACACCTGGACGGGCGGGGAAAAAACGTGGACAAGGCAATCCCAAAGAGGGTGCAGTGCAGCGAAGCGTGCAGAGAGGGGAGACAGACGAGAAAGAACCATGCAGGCGTTCCCCGCAGCTGGTTGTGCAAAGAAGTCTCCCCGCATTATGGTGCCTACTATACGTCTCGCCGACCGGCGCGTTTGCAGCGTCCAGAAAAGTGGTCCCTCTACTTCCGTCCGAGGATGTTGTAAAAGTGTCACGTTGTTGCCAGCAATGTTGCAGCGGCGGCAGCGGACGCTCGTTCTGCTGCAGGAACCTTTGGCAGCCGATAGTTGGGACTCCGCAACGGCGGTGACACTCGCATTGTCATGAGCTTTTTTCCGGAATTTCTAGGACCAACCGCCAAGATTGCGACATCCGACAGCATGAGACACTCCGGCTTTCGTGAGGTCATTTGTTGCCTTTTCGGGACCACTTTTAATGCACTGACGGACGCTAAACGCGCCAGTCGTAGACTGCGTAGCAGGCACCGTACCCGCACGTGGATGCGCGTGGATGGGTGTCCGCGAGCGAGGCACGTACCTCCGTCTGCGAGCGGTCAGAGGTTGAGCGAGCGGGGCTTGAGCCACTGCCGTGCCTGCTGTGTCAGTTCCACCTGGTCCCTCGTCTTCCCACACACCAGGGCACTGAACTTGTCCAGCTAATGGGGTGCAAAGGACACCACCCCACGGTTACCTCCCCGCTCCAACCCAATCCAATCCGAATTGGATTGTGGCAGCTTAACCCTCTGTATCGGGCGAACCCCATGTTGTACGACCCCCCTTGCAACGAGCTTTGGTTTGTTGTGGTCGGGCCCTCCAGTTTGTTGCGCCTGTTTCCAAGAGGATTCGGGGTAACGAGTCCACATTTATTTCGACGGAGGTAAAATCGACAATGTTGTGAAGAAGGAAACCTTTACACGGCTTACGACGCTGTCCGTGAAAGCCAGAAAAGGTGCCGCCGTAATTATAATAAATATTTGAAAAAAATATAATGTATGCAAGCTAAAGATACTCTCGCACCTCAGCTCTCCAAGGCATTTTGAGAGCTCAAAGCAACCCGCAAAACCAATCCCATTTAGTTTTGTGTTTCTCTCTTAGGTTTTTATGGGTAAAGAACTACAGCGAAACCGCTTATGACGATACCACATATAACAATATACCGCTTATAAAGATCAGTTTCTAGAGGTTCTAGACTGGAAATGATCAGTTTCTAGTCCAGATACAACGATAATCGGTTATAACGATTGAAATTTGGGGTATTCCCATTATTGTTATAAGTGGGTTGCACTGTATGACAAAAGCAAACCTCTACATATCAGTCAAACATAATACAATAATTACCAGAGTGGAGTGGACCCCTGGTGTACCAGCACACAGGAGTGAGTTGTTGCAAATCAGTGCTTCAGTACTGACATTATTAAATGCGTAGCATTCATAGGGCCAGCCCTTAAGAGCTTTCACGCCCGTGGGAACGCAATGACGTCACACTGATAACACCATGGTGTTCACACGACGTCATCAGTGCGGCAGTCGTCAAATGTCGCTATGACATCACGCGACACCATAACATCACGGCATGTGGTCAAGTGACGTAATGCCACGTAACACTGCAATGTGAGATGACAAAGTTATGTGACATCACGACTTCAAGTGACGTGGAACTGCGACGTCACCTGACATAAGGTC
>JAZHYW010002763.1:0-42430 GCA_037355805.1 Ixodes ricinus
CTCCCGACGCATCTTCTTTCGGTTTCGTTTTTCGAGCAGGTCGCGCACGTTGTTTAATAAATGCTGTTGAGTTGATTGAGCTTCAGCGGCAGCGAAGGCCGCCTGTAATTCCGTCTTCTAGTCCAAACGTGCGGAACATTTCGGTTGCATTCACGTTTTTATCATTAATATTTTATCAAACGAGCAATCGAAGCCGCTAGAAACAGCGAAGTTCAGGAGCAGTGCCAGCAGCGCCACGTACACGTAACACTGGGTAAGATGGCCGTAAACCACGCGGAACTGTTTCGACGTTATGGAAATCGCAGGAACTGCGTCCAAGACAGGCAGGTTTTGCTGCCGGCTGCCTGGGTGCCTTCCGTGCTGAGTTCGGTTCTGTTTTCCGATGCCGAGTGCAACCGGCGTTCAACGTGCTTCTGTATTTGTGCGTGTCAGCAACATAGCAGCAACATCGTGATGGCAGTGTTGTGGGTTGTGAACACAAGACTGGAATTATCGCCGATATGACCGTGTGTTCGCGTATCAGCAGTGTAACAACAAGATGAGGTGACGTAAACTGTCGGGCATTGATGCTGCTGGTCAGGCCGTGATCGGAGGGGGCGGGGTGCCGCAGGTTGACATTCCGCTCTACATTAAAACGTTTAATACCACTTGAGGGATTAGGTGCAATCGATCAACGTGCGGATAGTCATGTTGGAACGCTGGTCTGAACAGTAAGCTCCTAACATACAGTGGCCAATGTGACTGTCGGTTTTCTTGTCCCCGAGAGCGATTGCTCTCTGAGGAAAGGACTGAACAGTACGAAATCATGACGGAAAGAACGTATATTTACATGTTGGAATTTTAGCATTGAAAAAGAACAGTAGGTAAAATTGAAAAAAAAAGCTACCCATTATTTTGCTGATTAAATATACTACGGTTCCTGGAGAAACTGCCCTCCAAGTGGCGCGCTGGGATGACCGCTAGAATTTTTCGTGCTCGCCACGGAGTAGCTCCGTACACTTAACACCTGCCGCAAGTCGCGGCTTTGAATGCATTCAAGTTGATCGAAAAGCGATTTCTCAGCCTGTGAAGCATCACTTCCAGCTGAGTGAATATCCGCTCTACAGAGATTAATTCAAGACAGTAATTGCAACCGTGCGCGAACAGCACAAATAGAAAAGCAAACACTACATTAGAAATACAGGCTACGACTTGCCGTGCGGCGAAACAAACTCATGGCTTCGAACTGCATTGGAGCGGCTTGATTTATTGGCTTTCAAATAATTACGGCATGATTGAGCGTTTGCTTTTCAATGAGAGATTCATCCCCTGAGCCATTAAAAATACTCTCAGATGTATGACATTGCTGGAAAAAAATCATCGTGCTGGGTATATTTTTATTGCTTATTCAGTCACCGAGAAATTCTGTACGTTCAAAACGACCAGTATAAAAGACGGAAACGCGGAGTTCAGGTGTAGTGTGCGGGTCAGTGTGCCGTTGTATTGATGTTTGTATGTGCAGTGTATGTGTATGCTCTCAATGTATGTTCACCTGATGCTTGTAGTATGCGTGATGTGTGTATAGTGGAGGTTCCCGAAGGTCCCGCAGCGGAATGGTGGCCTGAGGAAATAAAAAATTTTTTGTAGAACATGAATTGGACAGTACCTAGCGCCACCTAGCCTAGCTACTTGCAATTACTCTGCTTGACCCTGCCATCTGGTGGCAAGCGATTTAACCTTCTTTCACGCTACGCGATAAACAGCGGCTTCGAGTTTGTTCTTTTGAGAGCGGCTTTTGGTTTCGCGGATTGGTTTGCCATTCCTCCGTGATATGCGGTTGACGAGGGAATTGTGAATCGAGAAACAGCAAAGGTAAGACGTGAAGTGCGCGAAGTAACTGGGTATCGGTTGTCTCCGATTAACATCGCAGTGCTGTCGACGAGAAGACTGAGTAACTGCTTTCGAAACGCAAGTTTCTGTACCTGTGGGGGAATCTGGCTTCGGAAATAAACACAGTTCGCGGAAAGCTCGTGTTACGCTTTTATTTGCTGCTCCTCTCGTCCCGTACAAGAGATGTAGCGTCCTCGTTAAGCCTTATTGAGCTCGATTTGCTCGATTCAGGGCCGCCATAATGAGATGCAGGCGACGGAGGAACTAGTTGCTCCCCTGCTTCAGGGACGAAAGTTTCTCCTTTTCTGAAGGAACATAGGTTACAAGACCGTTCCTCCCCTAAGGGAGGACTATCGATACCCTTTTTCTAAGAGTGCAATCACGGTGGAAGAAACACATTTAGGTGATGACTCTGGCCGCTCTTCCCGCGGAGAACGAGCGACCAGATCGTGTTCGGAGCTGGCCTCGAACCAGTAGTAGTTAGTTCCGCACCGCCGCGGAGGGCGCTTAGGTGTAAGGTCCCTCCCAGAGTGTCGAACCGAAATTTTTATCGGTTCGGTTCCGGTTCGGGTTCACGGATTTCGGTTCAGCTCCGGTTCAGTTCCGGGGAGCGAAAAATAACGGTTCGAACCGGTTTGAACCGGTTCGAACCGGTTTGAACCGCTAAACTGAGAATATATTTTCCGCGTTCCTTTGGCAATAGGCACTTTTTCAAGAGTGAAACGAGTAACTATATAGCATTTTATCATTTGTTGAATCCACTTTCTTTTTTTCAGGTACCAAAAATGAATTCAGTTGTTTAATTTCGATGAAACAGTAAATGAAAAGCTAGATTAAGATATATGACTCAACATCTATTTCTTTTTACCTCAGTCGCACATATTTTACCTGAATCTAAAGGTTATCAGTCTGGTGGGTCGTCTAAAATGCGCGTGATTAGTAAACCTTTGCGTCGCAATATTAAAAGTCGAGTCCTACTGTGCTCTTGTACTTAGAAATTGTTAGTGCATACAATCATGAAATGGGCACGTTCTCGCCATATATATTCTGAAATCTAGATTATAAAATACGTTTTACAATATATATGATGACGATGCAACCGAGCTTAAAGCCATAATATTTTCAAAATATCAGGAGAGTTTTAGGACAAACCCTTTCAGTCTACCTTTTATAGAAACTCTGAGCGGCAAGCACAACGCTTGCTTTCCTGACCAATATTGTTTACACTCAGCGCCGTGATGCAGGCGAATAATAATGCAGAAAAGAGTGACCTTCGTATTCAGTTCGGATATTACCTAAAATAGAGCGCATTGAAGTGCACCTTTTCGACATAGCTTGGCGTTTGATGTTTGTTCTTGACAAGATGCCGGTCAATTCAATTTGAAAATAAGCATCACCCTTGCTAATTGGTGATTTGTTGTTAAATACAACAAAGTGGTATTTCATAGTCTACTCGACATTAAAGCTACTTAATTGGTCACTTTCTGACGGTCTGCGTGCGCAATCGTCATAGTTCTGCCACGCGCCACTGTGTATGTACTTTGTTTTCATCCAGCCCACAGACACATAAAATTGTTGTTCATCAAATAAAAGAAGCAACAGACTTCTATATGTTTGAGAAGTTGAAAATGCGTCAGGAACACAAGTTATTTAAATCAGCTTCAAAATGAAAAAAAAGGCATAAGTTTCTCCCAAATCACTTATACACGTGCCTCTCGAGGATAAAAACGCCGGAAAAGATTTGCAGAGCATATTTCAGATAATTTGTAGGTGCATTAACTTATGATGTATATCTTTATGGTGATAGGCCCTTTATTTATGTTGTCAAGTCTTCAGGTAGTAAGAAAATATTTGTTATTGTCATCAATAAATTTGACTGTATGAAGTTCACATAACCGCTTCAGACCGACACGGGAGGACGATACTCGAAAATACGCCATCTGTTGAGTCTGCGGAACGTGCTTATTTGTTCGCTGTTTGGCAGTGTGAAACACCAGGTCGCGGGGTATGCCAAAAAGAACTGTGTGCTCACGTTATAGATCTGAAGGCAAATGCACGAAATGTGCAGAGAGAGAAATAATAAATTATATTCTTCTAAATAATGCCATACACGACGCCTTACTGCAAAAAGAACTATATAGGAATGCATGTTTTACACATAAACACGTTTGACGGAACTCCGTCTGGTTGGGTCAAAAAGTTGAGAAATACAGACCTTCACAAACCAAGTCCTAAACATTTAGTGACCCGACGTTTCAATAGGTCGGGCTCAATAGGTCGACAGCCACTTAACCGTCGGCGTGTGTCAACGGACTAGGGCACTTGAAGAAGAAAAAGTGAGTGAAACAAACGACACACCGTAGATAGAAAAGAAGCTGCTGCTCTCCACGTGCAAATAGTCGCCCTTGATAAAAAACAAAAATCGGTTTTGAAACGTCGGACTCTTTACTGTTCAGGACTTAATTGGTTATGGTGCGTATTTCTCTAGTAGAGATGCGTGTAATTATGTTCCTAATTACAGATAAATATCGCAAAGAACAGACAATATATTTCTAATTTAAATCACATTAGGACATCGGATTGCACGAGCTCGAAACTTCGCAGAATACTGTCTTGGGAGGCTAAAGTGATATTTGGTTTTACGGGCACTTGTTTTGTGGCCTGATTTTACAACTCCGTGTTTTATCAGTCATGCGCGCTCTAACATTTTATGAGGCTGCAGCATATCATCGCGACACTGCTATATATACTGCACAACTTTACAATTTGGACATCCCCTTTTGCTATACTTTGTTTCAGCTTAAAGGGGCATTGCAAAGGGACGAAGAAAACCAAATGCTGCTTCGAACGGCGCGCCTTTCAGTGTCAAACATGAGCGTTCAGTGACGACATTGGTCTAGAACGTCGGATAATGATGACATAGAATTCTAGAGGTAGAACTGGCTAAATAGGCGCAAAGTACCCCTTCTGATCCTTTCAAGCACGTGACTCTCACTCATATATTTGCTTGGAACACCCGTAAATTGGTGGGGCGCTCACATCTTCATAACTGGATGTTAATTTCCAACACTTAGGAAGATCGCGCATGGTTGTTTCACGCTCTTGTCATTTAGGTTCTCTATTGGCTCAGACCAATAACGTCATCAACAAAAGAAAATGCGCTCAAAATTCTGAACCTCTTTCAGCTATTATGTTCAAAATACGCAAGATTTCTTGTTTATTTTATGTTTAATGTGTTGCTAGTGTCCCAGCCACTAATTCAAGCGAAAGCAATGCAAATTAAAAAAAAATGGCCAGAAACGCTTTGCATGGCCCCTTCAAGTCCAGATGCAGCCTATGCTACAAACAAACACTAAGATTTTGGCTAGGTACAAAGATAAAGTGTCGCGAGAATTACACGAGCCATATGAAATTAGGACCAGGGAGAAGAAATGTATAAGTGACACGTCCCTATCTTTATCTACAAATGAGTTTGAATTTTTGAAACGCGGGATGAGCAGATAGGGTAAACAGGGTTTCTGTGGCTATATAACGTGTGAAGTTTCAATAAACTTCAGTTGAGAGTGCACCTTGTCCTGTTTCCCTTCATCTGTGTCCCTGTATTTTTTCGGCGCTTTTTGTTTGCAATGAACCAACTGGCCCAAATCTTCACTTTACTATGCTACAAGCACAAGCCTTTGGTCCCGACCACTTGCACTGCAGGAGCGCGCGTGCTTGGACGCTGAAAGCCCGGAGCTCGCTTTTTTAGTTTCTGATACGCTCACACTTAAAGTGAAACGGAGTATTGTGTTGAGAACATCACATTTCAACAGAAAACTGAACTGTTTAACATGGTTTGCACGTGACATCATCGCACTATATGCGAGTGGTCAGAGATTTCTTTTTGCTGAGAAAATCAAATCCCGAGGTGCAAAATGCACACTGCAGAAGGTTCGCGCTCAGTGCAACCCATGTATTCAGAAACAAAAATTATTCTTGCTTGGTGCAGCGTCGTGAGGGACGGCGCGAGCGTCTGGCACCCCGAAAACGCGCTTTCTGGCAGGAGTGATTTCGCAAACGAAGTAGTTTTGCAGGATCACGCTGTCTGCTCTGTGCCGAAGATGCGGAGCAGAGGAACCTTTACAACACAGTAGGTTTTTAACCCCCCCCTCCCCTTTTTTTTTTCATTTGACGATGCTCCTTCAGAGAATACTTTTTTATTTCTGAGGGACTCCCTCCTTTGTTTGGGGGTGCCAATTCGACAATTATATTTCTGTCATTTGTTAGCAGTAATGCTCCATTTCTTTTATTTTGCATCCAAAAACTGAGAAGTTTAAACAAAACTGCGAGAATTTGAGCGGCTGCCGACTTTCGGCTGTCCCTCAAAGGCCACTAGAATCTTTCTTTTCAGGTATCCCTGCCGTACACACTTGTAGTTCTATTTATCGTCAGATTAATAAGCTATATTCAGTCTTTTCAATGCTTCTATTCTCGGGGACAACTTTCTCAGACAGTTCAGCAACAACGAAAACATGTTTGAGTGCCTCAATGATGTGTACATGTAAAATAGTTCATGCAACGATTTTTGCACTTTCAGTGAATACCGCTAAGAGGTAATCCCTGACGTTGATAGCTTGCAAAAACACCCATTAGTTTTCCTCTCTGCTCAATGGCAGACGCAGAAAAAATAAAGGAAAGAAACAGCTTTCCCCTCCTCAACTCGCTATTAGAACAGGCGGCAATGTGATCTGACGCTAATTGTATACCGCCAGTGTTCATCATAGTCATGCGCTGGGGTTGGCAAAGAATAAAGCATGGGTTGAGATTTAGGCTTTATTAGAGTTCGGCTATTCTCATCTTTGATTGAACACGAGCCAACACGAATGTTTGGCGATGCTGATTGTCAAGAACCCGAGCACTCGGCTCAGGCTCATGACAACCGAGTACGTCACGGTGTCGCATGACTCGCGGTGAAAAGTCGTGATGGCTAATGCCCCTGAATAAAAAAGGTAGCGACATCTCTCCTCCTCCTTTGACGCGCACACCTTTTATCTTTATGTTTTGCTTTTTTACACCCGCGCGTCGACTGTAGCGCCGCCTGCTTTGGCCCAAGATAGCACACGGCCTTCCTATACTTGAGTCAGAGCGCAGTCAAAGGCTGAAAGACACGCAAATACATACACACAGGCTAAAAGCGCACTGTCACTGTCTACCAGCCTCGAAGGATGTGCTCAAAGAAAGACGATGAAAGCCGTGACGTTGCACAGTCGGCATTATTTGATTGGCGACATGAGCTCATAGTATGCACTGCACTCCGACAGCATAGGCATTCCTTCTCCCTCCTCCTCTGACGCGCACACCTTTTATCTTTATGTTTCGCTTTTTTACACCCTCGCGTCGACGGTAGCGCCGCCTGGTTTGGCCCAAGATAGCAGGCGTCATTCTTCAAAGGATGTCGCTACTTTTCTGTATAAATGGGCTTTAGTGATGGCATGTGACGTCACGGTGTCAACAACGCTAATACATCTATATTCCGTTGCAACTCAAGAAGGTAGGGCGAGGGAAAAGAAGGCCGGGGAGGAAGAAGCAGACGAAACGTTGGAGAAGAGAGGGGAAAATTGACGTTCTGAATTTAACTCGACTTGGACGCGGTGAGTAATGCGACTACGCCACGGGGCCACGTGACGTGACATTATTTTGACAGCATGTCTTGAAACCATGACGTCACGTGACCACGTGACACACGATTAATCGTAGTGCCAATACAAAAGTGCCATGAAAACCCACAATTTCTTATACATTGCAATTCGGTTTATGACAATTTGATCACTACATAGAAATGCAGCTGCCAATTTTTACTTCTCCAACACTCATTTTGTAATAAAAAAAATTACCGTGAACCGTTTTGAACCGGTTACCGTTATATTTTTTCCGGTTCAGTTCCGGTTCAGTTCCAAGATGGCGGCGAAGATTTCGGTTCGGTTCAGTTCCGGTTCGGCTAAAAATAACGGTTTTGTTCCGGTTTTCGGTTCGGTTCGGTTCCGGTTCGACACTCTGGACTCCCTCCTCGGCGGCCACGGTGTCGGCGGCGTGGCGTGCTCAATGGCTAGCCTCGTGCTTTGCTTTGGTGCTGTGTCGATAACAGGTGCCACCATCGTGCATGAAGGTGAGCCTTTATTCGAAAGAGAAGGAGGAGAAGTAGAAGAAGAAGGAGGAGGAAGGAGGAAAATAACACAGATTTACGGACTCTGGCGATTTGGTGGCGGCGTGGTGGTGGGGAGGTACAACAAGAAGCGGTGAGCGAGAAAATGGGCGGGACCATTGCTGGGAGCAACGACCGGAGCGGTCGGTTTGGGAGGGACCCGATACTTGGGCGCCATCTATATCCGTGCGAGTGAAGCGCGCTCGGTGCGCCGTACATAATGTAGCCACCGCGTCGGACAGAGAGTCATCACCTCAATGTGTTTCTTCCATCGTGGGTACAACAAGAAGCGGTGAGCGAGGGAATGCGGGACCACCGCTGGGAGAAACAACCGGAGCGGTCGGTTTGTGAGGGACCCCATACTCGGGCGCCATCTATCCCCGTGCGAGTGAAGCGCTTGTTGCGCCGAACATAATGTGGTCGCCGCCAACGTTACTGCAGCAAGCTCAGTTTCGCAGCTCCCTATAGACCTTTTCTGTGTACTCGTCCCCAGTCACCTAATAGGCGTATCCGGTATGGGCGACGAAAAAATAATAAAAAGTTTCAACCTGCAAATACTTAAAAAATAAGGGGAGGCAAAACGTGAAAGTGTGACGGTTACACTTATATCCTAAATGCCTTCTATTGGCGTGGCAGAGGCAAAACAATGTTTTCGCCCATACTGGAAGTGACGTCAATTCAAGATGGCGGCGCACTTGCAGAAAAGGTCTATTCTCGCCTGCGGAGGCAAGTTGCCCAGGTGGCGGTCACGAGAACCAGCGGCGCTGCAGTCGGATTTTACTTTCCTGTCTCGCGCGTCGTCCGCTACCACCGCGTTGAGAGCTTCCTTTTCTTTTAGAGCGCAGCTCTTAGGCACCCGTTTCCGGCTTGAGCGGCGTCGGCGTCGGCGTCGCCGTCGGCGTAACCGCTAAGTGCATGATGGTTAAATTTCCCCGCTAAATCTAGCGGAGAAATTTTCCCCGCTAAATCTAGCAAAAAATTGTCCACGCTAAATCTAGCGGAAAATTTTCCCCGCTCAATCTAGCGGAAAACTTTCACCGATAAATCTCAGCGGAACACATTTCCCCGCTCAATATAGAGGAAAAATTTCCCCGCTAAATTTAGCGAAAAACGTTCCCCGCTAATTTTCTCCAGGTCATGTGACCCACTGGTCACACGTGACCCCCCAGGTCACATGATCGCCCCCGAGATCACGTGACCCCCAAGTCACGTAACCCCCCCCCCCCGAAGTCACGCGACCCATGTGAGGGGAGGAGGAGAAAGGAGGGGTATAACCTCCCCTCAGTACCCTTCCCTCCTTTTCCTCAAGAGCTGCGCTCCAATTCGGCGTTAAAGGGAGTTGTAAACGGCTTTCATTTTTTTAAATTTTTTGCCAAGCGATTTAATGGTGTCAGAAGACTACCCTATTAATATTTTCTACAGTGTCACGTATATTTTTAATAAAGCCAAGAAACGCCACTGCTCGCAACCAAAACCGAGACCTGCGTACGGAGGTCGGAGAAATATAGGCTCTGCTCAAGGTTGATCGGCGCAGGCACATAGACAATGTGGAGGAGTGTCTGGCGGAATCCGAAGGAAGTTTGGCGCTACGTAAATGGCAGGTCTGGAAAAAGAAAAGACCAAAATAACTTTAATTCAAAGCGATCGATTTATTACTGCTCCAGCGAATATCGCTAACACGTTTGCAGCTCATTTTAGTTCCGTTTACAAATGCTAGCAGTAAGCGAAATAGTCCTGATCAAGGGGATATTTCGCTTGATGTCTTTTCTGGGGTCTTTATTACGGTTTCAGATGTCCTGGTGACCATAAAGAAGCTCAGTAATTCAATGTCGGCGGGTCTTGACAATATTCCTGGTCCCATTTTTAGGGCCTACGCGGAGCTGATCGCACCTACCCTGGCAACTGTCTTTAATACGTCAAGTAAAGTCTGGTGTGTTTTTAGGGTTATGAAAAACATCGAACGTTGTAGCTGTTTATATGTCTGGGAAAAAGTCGGAGGCCTAGAACTACCGAGCTGTGTCGTTACTTTGTGTGTTTTTGAAGGTTTTTAAAACTGTGGTGCCCTTTTTACATTTTTAGAAACATCATTGTCGCGTGTGAGCACGGCTTTATGCCGGGTCGGTCCACATGCAGTAACCAATTTAACATGTTTTATGGATATCGCTGTGCCCATCGTGAAAAAACGTAGTCAACTTGGTGGAATCTATTTTGACCTGAGCAATGCATTTGATTTAGTGTATTATAATCTTTTCTTGAACAAATTACAGCGAATGGGATTGAGAGGATCACTGCTTGCTTGGTTTTTTTGTTACGTAAGAGGCCGCTAGAATAGAGTTAGAATTGAGGGTGTGTACTCTTCTCCATATCACACCACTTCTGGTGCCCCCAGGGCTCCGTTCTGTAACCCTTAATGTAAACTTTGTTTGTCAATGATGTACAGTCATGCTCATCCTACCATCTGTTCTTCAGTTTGCGGATGACATGAAGATATTTCGAGAAATCCAGTCAGAGGGGGACCGGCACGAGCTGCAGGAAGATAAAGACAGAATTGGAGACTGGTGCTCGGTCAATAATTTAGTGCTGTAGAGAAAAAACAAAACGAAGATTGTCATTTACAGTCGCAAAACGGGACAAATTATGCTCCCCTACGAAAATGGGTTCGCGAGAATTGCGCGTACTGAAACAATTCGGAGATCTGGGTGTTTGCTTCGACTCAAATCTAAAGTTTCGCTCTCATGCAGAGACAACATTTCTTACTGCTATGAGAACGGTCTATTCTCAAAATGGGCCTCAGCACTGCTCCTTAAAAATGACGTTTACGGAACAGCCCGTCCCCCTTTCTCCCCGCCTTAAAAATTTTCGCGCAAAGTTCATTAGGTAAATTGACCGCAGTCGCGCGCTATCATATACGCGCGCACTGACTCAAAGCAGCGGCCCGGCACGTGCGGGCGCCGTCGAAAACTCAGCTCGACGCGCCTCGAGGTAATGCACTTTCTCTGTCGGTTGTAGTTAGCGCTAATTCTTTAAACTACTGTGCTCGGATGATGGCTAATTATTTCGCAGGGCCGAGGGCATCGGATTTTACGGCGCGTAAGCCCATGGCGCGAAGCTAACTGCCGTGCTATTAGTATAGGTTGTGTAAGCTATATATATATATATATATATATATATATATATATATATATATATATATATATATATATATATATATATATATATATATATATATATATATATATATATATATATATATATATATATATATATATATATATATATATACCCTTTTAGTTCCGCATAATTGTTGGGTGCTGCTGCCTACGGCGTATCACGAAGGTGAACGGTTGTATAGGCTGAAGGCAATTTAGAGTTTGGTTCTGGGAAATTTCGAGGCTCGCGTTTTAATTCCGCGGACGTCTTGTGGCGGATTCCGTACGCGTGCTTTCGAGTAGATGGATTTTTTTTTTTTTGTAAGTGCACATCAAGATATTTTTTAAATCTCTCACTCGGAAGAAACTGCATTTAGAGACAGGTTGGATTGAGGTCGCGCACCCACGAGATATATATTAATAAACTAACAGCATGGCTACGACGGGGCCAAGTGGGTTAATAGTTTTGTAATAAGCAACCAGACATACTGTCACCGCGAAGCGGTGTGAAAGGAGGCCGGGGAGTGGGTTAACGAGATCCCCAGTGATACACGCGCCGTCCGACTTTCTTTCGGACGGCACTTGCAGGCGCGAGCCCATGGTGTGCTGTCGGACGGCACTGTAGACACAGCCTTACATAACATGTGGGTTTCTCACCGAGGCCTCGGACGACGGCGGAAGGGACCGCCTGGCACGCCACCGCAGCCCCTCGATGAGTTCCTCCCGACGATGGCCAGGATCCGGGTGTCAACCTCGTTGAGGGGACCCACCGGGTTGGCTACACCACCCATTCGCGCCGCCTCCACCGCCGGCAGGCAGTCGTGTTTCCGTGCGGAACACACTCGGGCGTTCCATAGGTTCTTCCATTAGACCCGCTCTTTCCACGCGTGACCTTCTGCGTAGTGGCGGCCCGCAGTCACGTCCCAGATGGCCGTCCTCTCCGCGGTGGTCAGCGTGGACGCTCTTCCTGCCCGGACCAACACTCGATTTGAAAACATGAAACCAATCAGCATGTCGATCTGTCGGTCTGTGCAGCGAGCCCCTTGTTTTTTCCTCTTCGCCACCGGAGTTGAGGCGCAGCCGTTGTTGTCCGCCATTGTCAGAGAAAAACAACGGAGCAGGAACGGTGCGAACCTCGAATGCCGTTTCAGAGTTACAAATAAACGCGAACTATTTATAATAAAATAACGCATGTCATTTATGCATTCTGAATACGGATATCTCTGAACTTAATATGTATATTTGTTCTGCTTTTTTTCCCGGAAAAAATAGTGCCGCAGTCGACGTTGTGCGGACTCCCCGGAATTCCCCTGGGCAGTGGCGTCACAAGGGGGGGCGTGCACTCCCCCTTGTGACGCCACTGCTTAGGGGGTGTCGCGGCGGGCCACGAGAGCGGGGGCAGGGGGGGGGGGGGGTCACGGCGGGTTACTGCCCCGGGTGCCGCTGACCCTCTTGACGCCACTGCCTCTGGGGACTTCTTCGATCCTCAAAATCTATAAAGTTCCCGAGTTAACAAGTGCCGTGAAACGTGACGTCACTGTGAAGATACCTCCCAATGAAGTTGGGCGCTTGTGAAGTTATGGCTCCTCCTCCATGGTCACGTCACGATGAAATTATTTTATAGGTTTGACCAGCATAGACAGACGGAGCCACCGGAGTCAGCTCATAGATCGGACGGTGTCACGTTCCGTTCCGGTTGGGCGGAGCGATGCGAGGAGCGTGAAGCCACGTGACAAGCTACAAACTATGGATTGTCGCGTAGTGTCCATCGCGGTGACACCGCAAGGTGAAATGGAGTATAGATCTTTCCAGCGGCAGTGTCGAACGAAACGAGTTACAGCGCGCGTCTCTGGTTTTGAGAGTGCACGTGAGTGTTGCCCGACTGCGCTGGGCTGTGGGTTTTCCCGTCAGTGTGCTGTGGCAGCCTGCGTGTAGGCGCAATCCCGGGCGCTGGTGGTGGCTAAATTGCCGCGCTCTACTTTTTAGGGGCGAAGCTCCTTAGGGGCTAGCCATGTCCGTATGTCCGGCGTATGTCCGGCGTCCAGTGCTCGTGCTCGGTGCTCGTGCTCGTGAGCACGTGCTCACGTGCTCGTGTAGAAAAAAAAAAATAAAAAAATATAAAAATATGAAAAAAAAATTGTTTGCGCAGTCGACAGGATTCGAACCTGTGCGGGGAGACCCCAATGGATTTCTAGTCCATCGCCTTAACCACTCGGCCACGACTGCGGGACGAGTAGGGGGCTCTGAGGTGTGGTAGTAACTCAAGAGCTGGGGATGTCATGGATGAAACGTTGCATGTAGCCGCTCAGCGTCTATACAGGAGAGGGCGCTGCGGTCAAATGCGTATATAATCGCGTTAAACTTTGCATGCATTGGCTGAACGTTTATAGACGAGAGGGTGCTGCGGTCAAATGCTCAAATGCGTATATAACCACGTTCCATACCACACATTCTCTTTCTGACATGGATGAAAACGAACGAAAGGCTCGGCATGCTGCGGCTCAGCGTCTACGCAGACAAGCACCACCAGAGCTTTGCCCCAATCAACATCATTCACCGCGTGGAGATGCGGTCAATTTTTCTTTTGTGTTCTATGGCGAATAGAATTTCTCGAGGTTTTTAAGATAGTATTGTACTTTTGGGAACAAAACAAACAAATAAAAGCTATTTCTGGTGAGTCCGTGTGCGACGAAACAAATGCACTTTAAATTTTTAACATTTTGGACAAAACCCCGAGACTGGGGGAGAAAAAGGACAACACAACACAAAGTCTCAAAACGAACAAAAAGTGCTAACGAACTTTTTGTTCGTTAGCACTTTAAATGTTTGTTTTATTTTATGCTTATCTTTTGCTGCGCCGTACACTCAGCCATGTCAATCTACAAAGTTTTTAACGGTCGAAAGGCTTTGACCACAGAGGATGGCCAAAATGAATGGGTATTCCCCGCTCACATGATATTCAACGAGTCTCATCAATCGAGCAACATATTGTACGTACGCCACCGTGCAGCGTTAATCAAACAGAATTTAGTTGAGAAAGATTTCAAATAACACAGCATATACCCTATACAGTGTTGACGAGTCACTTCACGACGATCGGACGGAATCCGGATTGTTGTTGGGCACGTTTTTGAGGAGAGTTGCTTTTTTTTTTTGCACAACACCAAAGTAAATGAACGAACGTGTCTATTCCGTCCCCACACCCCGGATTCTATCAGCTATTTTTAGCGAAGACCGGGAACATAGCCGGGAAGAATTTTCGGAGATTAGGGAGTTTTCGTAGATCGTTTTCGCCCTCCCGCAACGCTTTCCGCAACCCGCTACGATATTTGGAACTCTACAGTCGAGGCCATCGGCGCGCAGGCACAGTAGCGACTTCTTCCCGGTCTACGAAAACTTCCTATTAAGCGCAGACCGCATGGAGCGTTTTTCAGCACGCGAAAACGCGACGCGCTATGAACGCTCGCGCGGAAACTGACGTGGGGCACCCGCATGCAGCCAAAGCCAAGCGCGCCCTCCGCGCGCGTTATCGCGTTGCCAGATAATAGATTTCACAACGCGCGATGTAATGGCTCACACAAATACTACAAAATAAGAGTTAAAGTAACAAATAAGTAAATAAAACTGTTTTTTTTGTGTAAAAAAATTTTTTTTTCAATTTTTATATGGCAAATAAAAGTGTTTTTGAACACTTTGAATTCCGCTGAATACGAAACAGCGTACTGAGCCAGCCGCGTCACGACTGGGGTGTTGTTCGCGTTGCGTGCTTTCCTGCGCTGAAGTGCAAGTAAAGTTTACTTTAGGGAAACTCATCCAGGCCGAAACGGGCAGTGGGTGGGGTTCCGTCGGACGTAACTCGAAACTTTGGGGTAAAGTTACATCGGACGTAACATTAATTTTTATTTGCAGTTCCGTCGGACGTAACTTTAATTTTCCTATTGGGTTACTTCGGACGTAACTCGAATCCTGACATAAAGTTACGTCGGACGTAACTTTAATTTTTATTTCGGGTTCCGTCGGACGTAACGCTATAACACTGCGCTTCTCGCAAATCAAAAGGCACAAAACGCTTTTTTTCCCTCGGTGTCATGAAAAAAACTGTCTAGATCCGTAGAAACATTATAGTATTCAATGGCAACGTATAATCTGCGCACAATCTGTGACAAAGAACAAACTATTCCCCTTTAGTGAAACACCTTACGATAGAATTATACGATGACAAAGCATAATGTCGCTGACAGCTAAATTCTCTACGCAAGCAGCATGCACATGGTGCTTGTGGCACAAAAGCGGAGAGGGCACAGAAAACACATAGCTTTCACCCCCAGGATAGCACCTATGGTATTCCAGACGTGTTTCTTCTTGTCATTATTTTTTACTCCTTATCTGATAGGTCCCAAAGAATGGGGCGCTCCTCAACCTCGTCAATGAGCATTTCATTGAATGCACGTTTGTCAACCATCGCACGTGCAATCGGCAAACAAAAAGAAGCGCAGTCAAACCGCCAAAACCAGAAGCGGTTTTTGTGCAGAATCATGTGACGGTTCGAGTGACTCTCATTGGGCGAGAGCCGCTTCGACTCCTCGGCGCGCGCGTCTTGTTCTGGGTTGGCTAGAAACCAACGCTCCCGCGAAACGCGCGGCCGCGCGCAGGAAATGACGTCAATTTGACGCCGACGCGCCTGAATCGCGAGCAAAAACGCTCCATGCGGTCTGCGCTTTAGAGAGTTTTCGTAGACCGCGTTTCCCCTCCGCTAAGCCCTCCGCATGCGAAGAAGCTGCTACTGCGCCTGCGCGCCGATAGCCTTAACTATAGAGTTCCGGTTGTCGTAGAGGGTTGCGGAGGGCGTTGCGGGATGGCGAAAACGATCTACGAAAACTCCCTATTATCTCGACGAAAATGGGGAGTTTTAGTAGACAGCGTTTTCCTCTTCGCTAAGCCCTCCGTAACGAAGGAGCTGCTACTGCACCTGTGCATCGATGGCCTTGACTGTAGTGTTCCGGGTATAGTAGCGGGTTGGGGAAAGCGTTGCGGGATGGCGAAAACTATCGGACGTCGAATGGCCTGCGTCGCGGGCTGCTTGACGTTTGCTCTCTTCGTTTGTTTCCTGCGAAGGCCGAGCGGGCTACGAGACCTGGTATTCTTTGGTTCTCACAGTGGAGGACAACTTAGGAAGGTTAAGCATCCTGAACAGGCGAATAAACTTAAAACTTACATGAAAAGCCGGCGAACACCGAAGGCACAATGCTGGTGGGGAATCGCGCTGACCGGGTTTCCACAGCTCAAACTGGTGGGAGAATTGCTGGTTGATAGGGGTCGCCCTAGTCGCAAAATGGCGGCGGGCAGAGAGCTATTTTTGGAAAGGTCTTATGAACCTTTGCAAAAATAGCTCTCTGCCCTCCGGTGAGTAGAAACAGAGACGGGGAGGGAAGCAATTCGGGGAAAGGGGTATCCATCTTAATCACTACCATCACCCCTTTCCCTCTCTCTCCCGAACATTTTCCATTTTTTATGGCACTTCCTGACTCCTAATTTTTTGTGTGTTTTAATTGTATATTTTCCATTCTCCCGGTTCTTTCTCGCCATCCCTTCTGGCCCAATCATCTCTCAAACGCTAGCGACGTAAAGCCTGTCAGTAATTGAGAAGTGCAGCCATTCATTGATGTGGAAATGCTCCAGACACGTGCCGCGCGCCACTTATGGGAAGAACATGTCGTCTGAAATCTAGACCAGTGCTGCGCTGTGCCGCCATGATTTTTTCAAGGGCTGCAGACGCTGCACGTGCCTTTTGCATCGACGCACCTTACGCTACTTCTAAAACATGAAGAGGCTTTATATCGACGTCACTACCCACACTGCTCGTCAACGGGGTCCAGTAGCGTTGTTAACAGTGTCGGAAGATGAGCTGTAAAGCTGCGTACGCCGCGCACGGCTCCAGAATATCTTAAAGTTAAATCTTCGTTTCGATTCTGACGCGAAGATTTTGGCCTCAAATAACTTCTGTCCCAGTGACGAAACGTCACTTTGTCGTCACCAATAACATCCACAAACGATGATCTCGTGACGAGAAAGTTCAGAGCATTCACAGCCCGCCCAGGGACAATCTAGTCAGCAGTGACTCTAACGCGACGTAGGGATGGAGGGACACGCCGGCGCGACGTCATTAGTGCAGTCGTTCAGTCGGCTGGCCCTGGAGCCACTAAATGAGATCGCTTTGATTATCGGCACTCTGTTCCCCGATATTGTTGTGAGCGCCGCCATCTTGGTGCTTGTGCAGATCAGAGGCAAATGCCGATTGCCTGGATTCAAAAGTGCGATATCCTCAGCATTAGGTTAGGTGTTTTGAAGCTCACGTAATATTGCTTTGCTCTGTCGCCAACTATTTTAACATTTGTGGTGAACGGAAAAGCGTTTCCCGTGATTTAAGATAAAGCTTCAGATAACTGGCAACCATGATTTTAAGCCACAAGAGGGTTTTTTCTGTCGTTACTCTGAAGCGTAGCTTATTTAGTGGCACTAGCTGGCTCCATGGCGTTGCTCGCGCGCGCTCCAATGAAGCTCGCTACGACTTTTTGTTTCATAATTTCGCTGGAATTTGAGTACCGAGAGAGTTTGGATGATTGACATCTCGTCCCGTGTGACGCCATCGTCGCGAGAATCCAATCAGGACGCTCCTCGAACTTCGGCCCCAACTTTGTGTTTGACGAGTTTGGCGACCTAGGTGATTGATAAATGATTGGCAGAATAATTGCCCTGTCTGGTCTCACCACCGACTTAAGGTGCAACGCGTTCAAAGATATATACAGCGTTTATATTTACAGATGTGGCAATAAATGTTAATGAGTCTATTGATGCCCGAAACGTGCAGGTATGCGCATAATCACTGTTTATGGGCTCATTTCTTTGCACGCGTACGAGACTATCACAATGATATGTCTGTTGTGAATCCGAATGTCGAAAGAATGGCACAAAATATCTAATTAAAGTTGTTTTTACAAATAAAAAAATGGGATCGGAATAGGATACATTTTTATCTTTTCGTTTTGTGCTATGATTTTGTAAACAAACTGACAGATCAGCTAAGGCCTACTGAAAGTTAAAATAGGCTCCTAGCAAGTTCGCCGTCTCGCAGAGCTCTGCTTGGAAATAATTTCACAAACATGAATGCGAGAATTTCGTCAGCGGTATTTGTCTCTTTTTGGGCCAGACAGGAAGTGTGTTTGATAGCCCACATAGTAGGGATGTTTTTTCTCTAAGGAAAAATAAATCTAGATTTCCCCTAGATTGCTTGCTTGTGCATTTCTGTTCTACAGAGGCAGCCGTCTGAGGATAACAAATCCTGTAGGACAAATAGCCAGGATATATAAGATAAAAAAAATAAAAGTTCAGCCGCGGGGATTTTGCACTATCCATACACTGAACCGCTCTCGGACTGATATTTGCAGATGGAAAGTATGTTTCCGTGCTCATATGTAAGGATAAACAACTTGCTTTCGGACTAGTAACAATTTAAGAATAGGAAGTATGAACGCAAAAATAACAACAAAACGGAGGACAAAAAAAGTTCTATCAAAGGTAGATATGAGACCCGAGGAGCGACGTCTGGTTGCCGACTTCGGCGAACACTGCCAGGTAATCGAAAGTTTTTCATTTTTGTGTAGATTCACCATAACTTTTCTTTTTTCAGCAGTCGTTTTCAAACTATTTCGATAACATACGACGTATAAGGCTGTAGCGGTACCCAAAGCAGCCAATGTTTGCAGTTTAGATTGCCTAGAACGATGGTCCTGCAGTTTGTCGAGGCAGATCACTGGGTCTCTACTCGAATAAAACAAATAATGTATTTTCAACGAAAAAAATCACATTTGTCTTATGCAAAGCAAGAAAAATCGTTTTATGTTTCTTCATGGTAATAAAAACCCGAGACTCAGGAACACAAAAGGGACGAACACAACACAACGTCTCAATTGAGACGTTGAGTTGTGTTCGTCCCCTTCTGTGTTCCTGAGTCTCGGGTTTTATTACTATGAATCACTCCCAGCTCGCTTGTTTTTTAAGTATTGTTGCAGTTATGTTTCTTCAGTTGCCTTGTTTACCAAGGGGGCACTTTATGCCATACAGAACACTTCTAGCGTAGTCAAAGTTTTGAAATATTTTCGGGCAAACTATAGTACAACATCGATAAATAAGGGCGTTATTATTTGAAGCGCTAGTTCCTGTTCCTATTCCAGCATTCTTGGTAAAAATATCGTGGTTGTGAGAAGAGACGTTACAGTTAATAGAGGATCAGGATGCTATCGAATCTCTTGAAAAAAATAATTCTAAGAGCATTTTCACCTAAAGTCTCAACAAATGATTCACCAGAACGTTTGAAGTTTACGCAGATCAAAATTGAATATAAAACCGTCTTCGGCCGCCGGAGCGCATGATGTGGGCTTCGAACCTTCCTCAAAGTGGGCCTGTTGGCATCGCTACCACGAAGAGTGCTGACTCGCCTTTCGTGTTGTTCGCACAGATCCTTATTTTCTGTGTTTTCCTTGCCTAGTTTGCCGCCTGGTCAGGCTCTTGCCGGGTGCACACGTGGCCTGCTTCGTCGGATTGCTGCGAGGATGGCAGTGCCTTCGGTTGCCCTCGCTTGGTGCTGGACGCAATCGACTGTGGCGCTCTCTTCGGCAAGTTCACTAGTCAAGCAACATCGATGACACCGGACTCGCCTATAAACGACGGAACTTGGCGCGTACTCACTTGTGGGCCTGGTGGCATCGCTACCATGAAGAGTGCTAACTCGCCTTTCATCTTGATCACACAGGTGCGTACTTCCTACACTCTCTATGACAAAACAAGTCGGAATAGGTGTTTGCTTTTGCTACAAGGCCCCGCGGTGTTGTATGACAATTGTTTGCCAGTGTACTGCTGTAGTATATGAACTGTTGCTCCTTTCTGGCGTTATAGGGTCGAACCCAGGTCCTGATATCCCGGAAAGCTGCGCTCGCTTTGTTGACCAAGCTTGAAGGAGGTCAGGTTACTGTGCACGACGAACTGAAATAGATAAAAAAGCAAACTTCCTCAGACTGACCAAACGGTCAACAGCCTTTCCGACTGCATGACACGTACAGAGCAAAAGGTTTCCAATTTTAATTTCATCCGTAACGATCTTGAGGTACTCCGCTGTGTCACGGCAGACCTTGTGGGCGGTTTGGCGACGCTGGCCGAACGCATGGACGACACGGTAAACGAGATCGCGGGGCTTAAATCTACTTTTTTATGGATTGCATTGACACCGACAGGGAAACCCAGACACAGTCTGAACAGAAAGTGATCAATCCTTGCTCACATAATCTTGACATCGAGGTTTGCAGAACGTTTTCCAGTGGGGTGCGCACTTATCCCCCCCGGAACGTGTGGCGATGTTGGCTATCTTCAGCACGTTTCCACGTTACTCTCTACCTGCTTTCACGGCCGCGCCCTGGATTTGGGGCTACAAACCGCTGATCTCTATGACAATTGCTGGGTCGCGCTTCCCACTCCTGCGAGTTAAGCCACCGGACAGCCATCTTGTATGTCGAAAAATGGCGTTGCATCGTGGAGGCTGGCGGCAGCGTGCTGAAGACACATTTTCTACTCGTTCGCCATCATTTGCCGACGAAGTTCTTTAAAACCCTCTGTAAGCAGTGAGACTGGCCGTTGAGAACACGTGGACATTTTCACAGAAGCGCAGTGCCGCAGAAAAAAGGCACAACGTGCCGAAAGCAAGTTCCGCCAGTCTCGCGGCGTAATCAAAGCTTCCTTGGCACTTTTTCTTTCCGTTTATATTTGCCGTTTTTTCAATAGCCATTTTGAATTTCCAGATACTAAATACCATGTTAGGAACAGTAAATTCATGGTATTCAAAACATGTAGTTGGGTTGGGAAACTAAAAAACCGCCGGAGTACCACAGCTGTGGGTGCAGCTCCCCCCCCTCTTTCACCCCCTCGAAAATCCAGGGGGGGGGGGACTACCCTTCCCCTTGCCCCCCACTGCGAACGCCCATGGTTGTACCAGACAGCATCGAACGTGCCCACAGGCTAGGTCAATATCGCCGCAATCAAAACCGCCCGATAATAGTAAAATTTGCTTTTTACAAAATGAAAGAACGAATGTTGTCAAGTGGGCAAAAATTCAAGGACACTGACTTCTGAGTGTCTGAACCCTCTTCAACTCCGGTTCAGCTTGCCAGAGGCCAATTGTTATCCTTCGCGCGAAAGCAGACTAAACCGTTCTCTTTGTGTTTTAAAACGACTCCCTATTGGCCCTAAGCGATACATTTTTGTTGAGGCATCGAACGCTGTAAAGGAGTGTCCTGCTTAACTAGGCCGATGCTGTCGCCATAGTCAGGGGACGAGTCCCCCAGGCACACTGTCCTTCATTTAAACAAACATAAGAAGTGTAATGTCAAAACAAGACGAGATATGGAGCCTGATAGCATACCCTGATTGTGCCGTTATTTTGCTCTTACTGAAACATGGCTGTCATCCAGTGACTGGCGCAGAAAGTTTTCCGGACAAATCCGGTTTTAACGTATTTCGCAAATCTAGAACAAGTGGCCGGGGAGGGGTTGTCTTGATTGCAATAAATGAGTCTTTTAAAGGCAACTCTGTGAATATTTCGTTGCCGCTTGAAATGCTATGTTTCTGTTGCGCAGTTTTGCATAGTACATTTCTCATTGGTGTATGAGTACGACGACCTCCCCTCATCGATCCAATTTCTTACCTATCAAAATGATGCCTCCAATTAATTGTACGTGAAATATCCCAAGTCTAGCATCCTGCTTTTTAGGGATTTTAATTATCCCTCAATACACTGGTCTACATTATCCGATTCCACGCCTTTTGTTACGAGCGAAGCGACAGGTTTCGTTAATTTCTGCCTCAACTTCAATCTTTCACAGCTTGTAACCAAACCCAAACGATCAGCGTCCCATTCTTTTAATATCTTTACCTCATTATTGTTTCTGAGCCGGACTCCCTAAGGTCAATGGACTTCCTACGCGAACTAAGTGACCCTAACTCAATTAACTGCACGTTCTCTTTACATATTGTAAAGGAGGAGGTAGAAGGCGTGCACGAAAAGAGAAAGAAGGAGTAGAGGACGAAGAAACAAGGCTAAAACAGCGGTTTTTGGCTTGACCTGTAACAAATGGTGGCAGCGGTTTTCCAAACGACATGAATACCCGCTCCCACCCAGCAACAGCGGAGACACCGTGGGCCAAGCTTACTGAACAGCTGTACAACCGGTTGGCAAAGAAGAGCGCGGCAGATGCCGCAACACTGCTTGAACAGTTCGACAGTCGCCTCGTCGCCCGCGTCACTTAAGTTTAAGAGAACGTGAACCAACAACTCACCGAGGTTCACCACCACCTCTCGTCTGTACAAGACCGCCTGCAGCACCTTGTCAGCGTGGAGTTCCGCGGATGATAATCTCTCACAGAGGAACATCGTTCATGTCGCGTGCTTTCAAGGATACCCTTAGAAATTACAGGATTCAACATGCAGCGGCCTCAGCCTACCACCCTCAAACAAATGTTCTTGTCGATTGCCCCAACCGCACATTGGTCGATATAATGGCAGCATTCGTCAACGCGTCCCCCCCCCTTATTGAAAAATCTAATTTGTATGAGAAATTACTGTGACGAATAAACAGATATGAATCATACAAGATACATAAGAACCATAAAAGAACCATATAAAAACTATATAAAAACTATAAGAACTATATAAGATATATAAGAACGTATAAGAACCGTTTAAGAAACTGGTGAAAGAGTTCCTTATAGGTTTCTTATATGGTTTTATATGTTCTTATATATCTTACATATTTCTTTTATGGTTTTTATATGTTCTTATATATCTTGTATGGTTCATATATGTTTACTGGACACAAGAAATTTCTAATACAAATGGCGTTTTTCACTCAGGGACAAGAACTGGGACCAATAAGTCTGCACAGCCTCGTTTGCACTAAATACGTCTCAACAAGAAACGACGAGTCAGTCGCCATTTGAGCTAGTCTACGGGAGATTCCCCACGCTTCCAGAGGAGACTGCAATCGAGATGACGTGGACCCGCCGGGTCCATGTCATCATATGATTGTAACTTCTCAGCGCGATTAATCGAAGCAAGGGAAAGAGTTCGACTGGCCATCCTTCACGAGCAGTCGCTGCATGCAGGACGCCTAAGTAGAGCAACTGGGAGACCGTCGTACAACCCGGGAGACTTAGTGCTTCTTAGAAGTCATTTCAGACGCCCACAATGATTGTCGAAATTAATGCCAAGGTACTGCGGACCCGTTAAAATAAGCAAACAGCTCGGTCCGGTAATATATCGCCCCGAGAAGCTTCGGATGCTGCCTTAACGAGGTCGACACCGGACCCTCACTGCTAACGTTGGCCAACTGAAACTTTACGTAACGCGCGATGAACATGTTGCTTCTGTCCAAGACGGACAGCCCAGTGGGAAGGGGCGAGTGTAACGGTAAAGGTAGAAGAGGTGGACGAACAGAGAAAGAAAGAATAGAGGACGAAGAAGCGAGACTGAAACAACGGTTATTGGTTTACCCGTAACAATATTCAAACTAAATCAAAACGAAAAAAACACAGTAGGGTTATATTAAAAAAAAGGTAACTATCAAGGAATAAATGCCAAACTACAAATAATTGTTGATGCTGTTTTTACGATTTTGATAGTCCGTCTGTTTGCGGTAATTGGTCTATGTTTAAGTCTAAAATGTAACAATTAGCCAACATCATTATCCCGACCGTCACGTTTATGGAAAGCTCCTCTGCCCAATGGTTTAATAACTCTCTGAAACATTTAAACTCCAAAAAAGCAACTCTTCTGTAAAGCGAAAAACACGGGGTGTAGTTCTAACTTGAAAAAATTTACGATCTGTCAAAACAATTCAGATCCGAAATTCGGACACAAAAACGTGTATTTTATAACACAGATCTTCCATGCATGCTTAAGAAGTAATTCGAAAAGTTCTCGGAGAGTTATTAATCCGAAATCTGATGCTGTTATTATACTCAAGGATGACGCCTTCGTGCCTGATAATGTATATGCAGAGCTTGCTGAATGATGTGTTTTGTTCAGTTTTTACTCAGGAAATTCGTGACACGTTTTGCACTGCTACTCGTGCTTTCCACATACCCATGGCTTGGATTTCTTTTGAACCTGCTGGCATTGACAACTTAATAGAAAACCTTAAGATTTCTTCCTCGGCTCGTATAGATAAAATAAATATAAACGTTTTGAAGAATAGCATTGAATTATCAAGCGTGATATTGGCTAAACTTTTTTTCACAGTCCCTTTCAACCGGTATTCTACCATACGACTGGAAGGCGGGAAGATCGTTCCGATTATACAAAAATGGGGACAAGTGCTATCCCTCAAACTACTTCTCCATCTTCCTAACAAGCGTCTCGTATAACCCAATGGAGGCACATCATCTGCTCCCAAAATTATTCACTTTCTGACAGATAACAACTTCATCAATTCGTCGGAACACGGTTTTCAGAAAATGTTTCTTGTGAAACTCAGCTTGCATCTTTTGTTCATGACCTGCTTATTAAACTCGATTCAAATATTCAAACTGACACCATCTTTTTATACTTTAACAAAGCATTTGATAAGGTTCCCCATAGACTTATCATGCTCAACTTATCTCAACTTAATTGAGATCCCTCGGTCCTAAACTGGATCACCAACTTGCTGACCCACTGGCAGCAGCTTAACTAACTGCTAACCAGGCATCATCTTCTCTGGCAGATGTCACTTCAGGTGTACCTCAGGGATCGGTTCTCGGCCCATTTCTCTTTTAATATACATTAATGACCTACCCTTATTCATCTCATCGCATGTTCGTTTTTTCGGTGATGATTGTGTCATTTATGATCAAGTGACTTGACCGGCATACGATTACCCTCTCATACAAGATAATATTTTTCGTAATGAAGAATGGTGTGAAAAATGGCAGATGTCACTCAATGTGCAGATGTGCAAGCTCGTATCATCTACGGGTCTAGGACTTTTCGGTGTAGGGCGTTTCGGTGTAGGACTTTTCGGTGCACAGAATTTTCGGTGCAGGGGACTTTTCGGTGCACGGACTTTTCGGTGTACGGACTCTTCGGTGCACGTACTTTACGGTGCGTGCATTTTTCGGTGCACGGACATTTCGGTGCGCGGCCAATCAAAATCACGAGTGTTTTTTTTAGTTTTCTTTAAACGTAATAAGCACTTGTTTTAGCTAGAAATGTATTTCTTCGCACTTTATAACCTCGTAGACTTGGTCATCCATTTATGGCCACTTCCTGATATACCACCTAAGTGACTTTGTTAGGCGCAGTACCGTCCTATTCGAGGATTGGAGATGTTTGACGTTATGGTTCGTTTGTCGGTGTTTTTTTCCAACGTACGCACTAGTCGCATCACATGTCTTGGGTAATTTTCAACAATCTCAGGTTTCTTGCTGTTGGGGCCTTTCCTACACAGATTAAGAATAATAAAGCCCACACCTTTACAGAGGTGCCGAGAACGCCTGTGTCGACCCAACGCGTAATCACGGTGTGATCCGTCTAGTGCATACGTTGGGAAAGAGGCACCGGCAAACGAAACATAACGTCCAACGTATTCAGTCCTCCCGCAGGATGGTGCTCCGCCTAACAATGTCACCTAGGTCATATATGAGTAAGTGGCCGTAAATGGATGAAAATGTCTACACGTTTCTAAAATGCGAAGAAAATCATTTCAGAAAAAAAACACCTAAAACTCGATTTTGAAGGACTGTGCACCGAAATGTTCGTGCACCAAAAAGTCCGATGCACCGAAATGTCCACGGACCGAAAAGTCCCACACCGAAAAGTCCATGGACCGAAATATCTATGCACCGAAATGTCCGTGCACCGAAAAGTCCATGCACCGAAACGCCCTACACCGAAACGTCCTACACCGAAATGTCCGGATCCTATCATTTCCATCTCATTTAAACCCTTCCGTATTTTCCTATTGACTTAAAAATATACCATTGAAAAAAAAAACGATTTGTGTAAGTATTTGGGCATACACCCATTCATCTGATCTCTCCTGGGTCACTGCATATCAGCCACCCGGTGGTGCACAAAAGCCCACGATGTCAAAAGCCCCGTGTCATTAGCCCTGCGGTAAACGCCCCGTTCTTTCTGGCTCGTTTTCAAATGCCACTGTTTCAGAAGCCCATGACTCAAATTCCCCGTGTTAACAGCCCCATGCCCTCAACGTGCCAGGCTCTTGCCATGTCTTTTCCTCGGCCTTGAAGCTTTCAACACTTATTACCACAGTCTTTGTAGACTTAATTGTACAGGGTCCGATCGACAAAAAGTAAACCCTACTTTTCCGCCCGTAAAAAAACTACGCATCGCAGAACGCTCAAACTCCGCCAGAATGTAACCCCAGCGGTCCAAGCAAGATGCCAAAGTTTCAGAACATGAGCTTACCTGGATCAAAAGATAAAAGAAAAAAACGATAAATCTCTACGGGAGGCTCCGATTCCGAGAGACGCAGACGGAGGCCGTCTGCTTTGCTCACATCGCATAGGTGGCGCCACCACGCATATGCGGGTTGGCGGGTTATCACGGGCCGGGCTTGGCGGCAAATTCAGGTGTTCTCTATCATTTCTGAAGTTTCACTTATGCACTGCTTTTCACTGCAACGGAAATAAAGATTACCCGTCTCACTTGTGATACTTCGGTGCATTTGCTCAGGCATAAGATTTCTTCATGCTAATTATTTTAGCAGATGTCGTCTGCTTTGCTCTCCGCAAACCCGAACCTGCGGTGCACCTATTCTTCCCGTTCGGTAGCACCTTCGACACTTGGTGCTGCAGATTATGTGAAGTTCGGTATGGACGTGGCAGCTTCCTCTAGTGACCAAGTCTGCTCACTGCCAATAAACCGTTTATACCCTAATTAATTTTTTTAAAGTTTCAATATTTGGGCTCCGCCGTCAGAGGAGCCTCCTTTCGGTTGCAGATGAACTTCAGCTGGGCCAATATATTTTCCTTTTTTAGCTTCTGTACCGTTTTTTATATTTGCGTACTTGGTTCTTTTTTCTTTTTTTTCTGTTTTTTGTTGGCAATGCAAATTAAAAAAATGGAGAGGCAGAAGATGCCAAGTCAGCGACTTTGTGACCCGGTTTACTCATTATGTCGAGTCTTTAACACGTTCGAATTTATTATTATTAATATTATTAAAGGATTTCAGTACTTCTGGTTTGCTGGTATTTAGATTAAATGCTGGACAATTAGCTGCCCCGTCAAAGAACCAGGTTCACCATTTGCATGGTCGGGGACACCAGATGAGAGAGACACGGAGAGCGCCGAGCAGCAGTAGCTCAGCAGCCGACAACCGTAATTGGCAGCCCTAAAAAGGGCCATTTATTTGTCAAGAGGTAAACATAAAAACGGGAAAGATCGCGCGCTGGCGGAACCCATTCTTGCTTCCAGATGAAAGCATGTGGAGTGCGTCAAGGGCAGGCACTGGAAGGCACACCAGTCCTACGGTTCTGCCTCAACGTGACCTCCCAGCTGCCAGGTGCGGCGTCAAGTCTCGCCTCGTATTCGGCAAACTCCGCAGCTCTCATTTCGTCCGTAATGAGCAGAAACGCAGCCTCAATGCGTTGCTTGAGGATGTCGATGGTGGAGATTTGGCGGTGTAGACCTGTGACTTGATGAACCCTCATACAAAAAAAATCACGAGATTGTTAGGTCAGGGGATCGCGGTGGCCATGGCATGCTGGGCGAGCTCTTCCCATCCAGCGTCCAGGAAAGGTGTGACGTAACCATTTCCTGACGGAGGTCCACCAATGTGGGGGCGCTCCATCTTGCATGAGATACGCAAACTTGTCGTTGCATGTAGGGGCCTCGAGCTCGGGAAGACAGTCCTCCTTCAACATACGCAGATAACTTCTGCCCGTCACAGACCTCATCGAAAAAAAAAAAAAAGGCCCAACAACACCCTCACTCCAGATCCCGCACCAGACAGTTACCTTGAGAGAGTACTGAGACTTCTCCATTGTCCAGTGCGGGTTGCCGTTGCTCCAGTACCGGCAGTTCTGAGCGTTGCCTTTTCCGTCGAGGAAGACGGCCTCGTCCGGAAAACAGAGGGAAGTCCAGATGGGGAGGGTTGGCCAGCGATCCTTAGGATCTCTTCACGGCAAAAATCGAGCCGTCATTCATAGTTTTTAGGCTTCAGCTCGTGGAGAACGTGAACCTTGTAGGCATGCAGGTTGTGTCGGCGAAGGAATCCGGCGCGCAGTGTAATCTGAAACTCCAAACAAACTCGCCGCTGTCTTCGTAGACAGATGCGGGTCCGCTTCGAAAGCACCCATGATCCCGTACGCGAGCTGCTCTTTCTCTGGCGTGCTGGCGAAGACGTGCTTCTTGTTCGCGACGCTGCCCCGCGCCAAACGCTGGACCCACTTCCAGATGGTTCTCTTTGACGGCGGCCTGGACCGGTGCACTCGACGGTATCGGCGGCGAGCATCCTTAAAGCTTCAGCGCTTTAAATACCAACGGCGACGTCCGCTCGTTGCTTTGGGGTAATTGCCTCATCAGGCAGGAAAGTGCAGCGAAACACGGTAGAGAATAAAAGTAATCAACAGGAGAGCCGGTGTTCGGGTTTGCGAAGAGCAAAGCAGACGGCATCTGCTAAAATAATTAGCATGAAGAAATCTTATGCCTGAGCAAATGCACCGAAGTATCACAAATTAGAGCGTGTAATCTTTATTTCCGTTTCAGTGAAAAGCAGTGCCTAAGTGAAACTCAGAAATGATAGAGAACAATTCCGAATTTGCCGCCAAGCCCGGCAGATGCCCGTGATAACCCGCCAACCCGCATATGTGGTGGCGCCAGACCTATGCGATGCAGCGCAAAGCAGACGGCCTCCGTCTGCGGTCTCTCCACTGGTCGGAGCCTCCCCGTAGAGATTTCTCGTTTTTCTCTTTATCTTTTGATCCAGGTAAGCTCACTGTTCTGAAACTTTGGCATCTTGCTTGGACCGCTAGGGTTACATTCTGGCGAGTTTGAGCGTTCTGCGATGCGTAGTTTTTTTACGCGGGCCGAAAAGTAGGGTTTACCTTTTCTCGATCGGACCCCTGTATATTGGCCGATATAGAACGTCCTCGTCTTGCCTCCCCCGAATGCCAACATCCCCGTGTCCGATCTCTCCCTTTTGTAACTTTTGTAATCATCGGCGCTCGCTTTCCGTGGTTGAGTACGCGTGATAGAATCTCCTGTTTTGTGTGTGTTGTGCTTTTTTTCTTCGAAAGGTTCACAAAATTTCTAAATAGTAATAAATAAGTAAATAAATAAATCATTCCAAATTGCTATGTTATTATCATTCCCAGAAGTCATCGAGCGTTTTCGTTTTTCTGGGTATTTTTTTGTCCAAATTTTGTGCCATTCCATTTTGCATTTGAAAGCCTTGCTTTCCGGGGTTTCTGTGTCGTGGTTGACAATCGGTATGCGTCTGTCGTTCAACCCGTAACGAGACTTGAAGGAGACGCAGGGGAACTGATAAGGGGATATGGGCACGGGGTTTTGAAAGCCGGGGATTTTGAGGACGGGACTGATGACGCGAGGAATTTGCAGCAGGGGTTTTGACACGGGGATATCGGGATTGGGTTATTTCGTGCACCATCCTCCGTCATCGTCCTGATGGCCATGCCCTCAACGTAGCACGCCCAAAAGTCAGAAGAGTCACGTTTCAAAATTCTTTATTTTCACACACTGCCATGGATTGGAACTGTCGTCCCTCAAACGTTGTTGCAACTTTTGACGATACAGAATTTAGGGACATCTTTTAGATATCGTATTCTAGATTTGGGCGAAACTATTTTTTGTGCATATTTTCATCTACTTTGATGTTTTTGTCTTTGAATTTCTTTCGTGCGCTTTTTCGCGGAGAGTTTTTACCGTCTGTATTTGTGTTTTCTATTTACTCTTTATGCAATACCGCCAAGGGGGTCGTTATAAGGTATTCAAACAAATAAATATATAAATAAAAAGGTGTCTTCCTGGTGTCACTCATAAGTCTTTTTTTTTTTGCTACATAAAGTTTTAATATATCCTTCCTTTTACATTGATGTCACTTAATCATGAACCCCGTGAATATGAATAAACCACTTTTCATATTAGTGTGACGAACCAACTGGAAGAAGTAAACAGTCATCAAACTATAGCCGTCTGTCTTCGTAACAATATTAGACAAACGTTTGCGTGACGAACTGGGTAAGTTCATGCAATTTTGTCTCGTTATATTAGACGATTTTGGGGGGAATGGAGGTGTCCTTTTAACACCAATAAATACGGAAGGAAATGTTAGACAACTTTTTGTTTTTGAGAATATCAAAAGTGTAAGAAACTAAAATCAACAACACCTACAAAAGGCGATACCATTGCGCGAAAGCGTTGTCAATTATCGAGACAAAAAGGCCTATAAAAGCGTAACAAACAAAAACGTTTAAATTAAAAACGGAAACTAGCCGGAGGAGTGCACGCATACCCACCCTTAGGCGCTGTTACTGAGGGTAATGGGATATTTTACGACCTCACTGGGGTAAAACATCAAGTACCGTGAACGTCCTTTTTATTTGTATTATACGGCAGTTTCTTTTATCAATCGTGAACACACGGGAAAGAATTATTATTATCCATCTAGCGTCATATAAAATTTCGATCCCACCAACTTTGACTACTCTCTAGATGGCATGACGCCTTCAAAGAGGCGGTGCAACGATTTTTGTACTTTGCGCAAATATTGCTTAGAACGAATATCTTACGTTTATGACTTATAAAACACGCGTTCGTTTTCCACCATACGCAAAAGAAGCAGCAGAAAGAATTAAAGAAAAACGACCTGCATTCACCCCTCAACTCGCAGCCAGAACAAGTGGCCATGGGTTCAATCCCCACCCCTGCCCGTTTCGATCTGGATGAGCATCGTACCGGCGTGCGGTCGTGTATCACTACTGCGTGGTGCACGTTAAAAGACCTGAGCAAGCGGTTGTACTGCACTGGCTAAATTTCTCATCTACAGCTGGGAGACTCGTCGCCCGCTGAGGCAGAACCTAGTTCTAGGCTGTATAAACATACACACAACCCAATTTTTAACAAGTGGCCACGTGATCTGGAGTCGATTCTATGCCGCCAATGTTGATCATATATCCACGCTGGGGTGGGCAAAGTACAGTACACGCGCTGAGTTCCAGACATTGTTATGGTTCGGCTATTGTCGTCGTTGCAGCGACCGGACAGGGCGATGACACGGGCCACTACCAGAACGATTGTCGACCTATTGATTATCACGAGCCCAACGCTAGTGCTCACGCAATGCTAAGGTCTGATCTATGTGCCGCATTCGAATACCGTCATCGGGCGATACTGCGACCCTCAAGCTACGCCATGAAGTTGTGCAAAGGAGAGATTGAAAGAAAACGCCTCGCTTTGTCCTTAAAATTACACCACAACAAAGGTGTTTCTTGCTCAGTGGCGGTGGCCGAGTGGGCCAGCGCTCACCAGCTCGGAGCACGTGGAGCGAAAACTCGCGCTGCAGAACCCAGGGATCCTGGGTTCAATCCCCACCCCTGCTCGTTTCAATCTGGATGAGCATCGTACCGGCGTGCGGTCGTGTATCACTACTGTGTGGTGCACGTTAAAGACCCCAGGCTAGCGGTTGTACTGCACTGGCTAAATTTCTCACCTGGAGCGAGTGACTCGTCGCAACTTTGAAATGGCTGACCAACATTGACCTTGGACCAACTACACGCTGTATAAAGATCCTCAAAACCTTAATTATTATTATGCCAGCCCAGTTTTATTGATGTCACTGTTTTAAATAAACACACAGACAGAGTGACAGGGAAAATCATACAGGCTTTTTATCTCTGAACTTGGCGGGAGATGCGTCAAGCAAACCGCCAGTGGCTTTATCTGAAAAATAATTCGGGTTCCTTTGATCAACTATGAAGGGCATTACTCAGCCACCGATAAGGCCTATCTTGACATAATATACTGTTTGGTTGGCGCGTGTATGCTGTATCTTTCTTTTGATTAAGATGATTCTTGCTTTTTAGAGCGCAGCTCTTAGGCGCCCGTTTCCGGCTCGAGCGGTGTCGGCGTCGCCAGCGGCGTAACCGTAAGGTCACGTGACCCCCCACAGGCCCCGCCCCCCCGAGGGTCACGTGACCCCCGTGAGGAGAGGAGGGAGAAAGGAGGTATACCCTCCCCTCCTCCTCCCAAGAGCTGCGCTCCAATTCGGCGTTACAGGGAGTTGTAAACGGCTTCTCATTTTTTTCCTTCCTTTTCGTGTGTATTAATCAGTGTTGGCTCTAACGCGTTACAGGTAGCGGCGTTACTGGTAACGCGGGATGTTTTTCGGTATCGTCGTAACGTACTCGATAGTTTTTCAAAACAGTAACGGGTAACGTACTTACGTTGCTTACTTCGAAAAGCGGGTAACGTAGTTACGTTACTTGTTCCTTTTAGAGCGCAGCTCCTAGGCGTCCGTTTCCGCGGTTTGCGGCGTCGGCGTTACCGCCCCGCTAAATTTAGCGGAAAATTGAATTAGTTTTCAGGTTACGGTGACGTCAGTTTTTCCTCCGAATCTAGCAAAGAAACTGAATTTGTTCATGGGTGACGTGACACCGTATGTCATGACGTCAGTTTCCCCGCTAAATTTAGCGGGGAAAATGACGTCACATGATTAGTGTCACGTGACGTTCATGGGTGACGGTGACGGCGCACCTTTGGTCGCTGACCAGTGAGCGCTCCGCGAACCCTTGGTCAGCGGAGCGAGAAGAAGAGGAGGAGAAAAGGAGGAGGAGGGGAGGAGCAGGAGGTAGAGGAGAGGAGTGAGGAAAAGAGAGGGAGGAGGAAGAGGAGGAGCGGAGGGTTTAGAGCTAGGAGAAGAGAGGCATACCCTTCCCTCCGTACCCTCCCCTCCTCCTCAAGAGCTGCTCTCTAGTTTCGCATTACAGAGATTTATAAACGTCTTCCATTTTTTTTTTCTTGCCAAAATTTAAAGAAAGTACACTTCCAATGTTTTCGATGTTTCTAGGCGCCAAGCCATGTGAATTTTTAAGTTTCTTTTCCGTTCTTCTTTCGAGTTTTCTTCTTTTTTTTTTTTTGAGTGGGGGGGAGTATTAAGGTGAATCTCGTGAAAAAGATAAAATAATTATGTTCTATTTCTGGATGGACATACGTTTCTAGAAATATGGCGCTTAAGCATAACTGTAGCCTTAAAACAGTAAAACGACTTAATTCATAATTTAAAAAAGTAACACAGAAGTAACGTGCTTTACTTTTAACGGTAACGGTAACCCGTTCCTTTTGATTGCAAGTAACGAGTAACGTATTTCGTTTGTTTTTTTCGGTAGCGCCTACAACACTGGTATTAAACAACAGTTTGTTAGTTCAGTGCCCTCCTGTCGTGTGTGTTTGTCCAAGTTTTTTGCCGTTGTTCCTTCCGAAGATGTTCACTTTAAACAAACTAGCCCAACTCGTCACATCGTTATGTCATATAAAATATTACCCTGACTTGATTTGCTAATCAGGTCATTCAGCAATGCGATTCACATCCTCGTTAATAACGATCGCAAAACACTCCATTCTTTGTTCTAACCACAAACAACTTGAGGCAGAAAAAAAAGTTTCGTGGCAAAAGATGAGAAAGCGAGTAGAATATAAATAAATAAATAAAAATGAAAAAGGTAACACAAAACCTGACGAATGTAAACAAAAATATACAGCGCGCAAAAATGTACAAGGACAAAGGGAAGATGCGAACGACACAAGCGCTGGCGTTCGAATCTTCTCTTCGTCCTTGTCCATTTTTGCGCGCTGTTTTCTTTCCGTTTACCATGAACCAACTCGCCTACATCACGATAGTAATGTGACAAATGTATTTCTGTCAAATATTTTTCCAGGATCTGAATACAAAATAATGGGTGTCTCTAATAATGGGCTTGAAGCCATTATAGCCTCGCACCCTTCCTGCAAATGTCTTTACAGTCAGCGTGATGTGGACGAGCAGTTAGCTATCTCTCGACACATCCTGTATCATTACCGATCGATGTTACTAAAGCCCGAACACCTTTCTTCGATAATAAAACTGGAACTCAAGCTTTATTTGTATTTTATCTTCTCCTGTCTCCATCCATCTCACCAGATACTCGAGACACATTGGACATCCCGGAGAAGAATCGAAACTTTGTAACCCCCACTTTTATTTCGGTTACAAATGTTGTATCCCCATCAATATGCTGTTCTTTTTTGTGTGTGTAGCTTTCCGCTGTGAGTAAACCGCAATTGCTTGGTTATATCCTTCCGTTAAACCTATATGTCGAGCTGGACGTTTGTTTTTCGGTTACTTCCTGGGTAGCGGTATAAAAAAATGCATTAAAAAAAAGCAAAAACATCATAGAATTCACGCAACAAAGACCTTTATTTAACGATCAGGGAAAAGTATAAAGGACATTATCTTACCTTGTTTATTTTGCGTCTTTCCTTCCGTTTTCTAGAGTGTTCTTGTAGAAGCAAATACGTGGGGAAGAAAACAAACAACAACCTGCAGAACTAAAAGTTAGTCTTTCGTTGCTTTCAGGAAACTGACCAAGAGTGCGTTTATGTCCCTCTTGCTCGCTAAACCGTAGAAACGGGTTTGAGCACTCGGAAAAGAAAATACTCGGCATTAAATAGGAATATTCTGTGAGCTCTGTGGTTTCCGGTTTTGTTCAAGCTGTGTGTTCTTGTGTTCAGAAAGAACGCAAAAAAAAAGAGTCACCCCGAGTGGCCTGTAACACTAATTAAAAATTGGACGCCTGTTACGAGGACGCCTGTTACCATGAATTGAAAGAGAGCGCGAACACTCGTCAACGTAAAACAAGGAGTAAGCAAATTGCCTTTGGATTTCTACGGCAAAGGGATCCTCATCTTCTCAGTAGATTTATGTGCATGCCCTGGGAAGCACATGTGCTTGTTGCACCTTACGCACTGGAGGCTGCGGTAGAAAAACCGCATACCGTACTCGTCCTCAGCAACTTCGCCATTTTTACTTTTTTTGTTGCCTTTTCCTTCTCTAGCCTAAAAATTCACCAAAAGAAACACGTCTCTCTTTTTTTCGAATATTAGACTGATATAAGCGGGCAAATAGAACTTCGCGGTTCACGTGAATGAATCAGCGTTCAATGAACTCACCCGCCATATAAGGCCCATACCGGCAGAAGCGCCGTTGCGTTTCTTCGCTGAGGTCAGAGTTGGCATAGCATGCTGTTGTTTCGGTAATGATCGTATTAGAGGCACCGCAGTTGCAGGAATTTTTCAATGAGTAAAATTAGAAAGAACGCCCCTTCGTCATGTTGGTGAATTACCTGAGACTGGGGCGAGAACTTAGGAACCTCAATCGTGGAAGAGAGAAACAAAGTTACGGGAAGACAAAGTCCCAAGCTCAACTAAGAATTGATTCAAGTACACCTCTCTTATATACACCCTACCCCCAAGGTCGCCACCCTTTGCACACCTTCGTCGCTGGGTACCTTCATCTTTGTCTCCTTCACTGGCAGATTGGCTAGTGATTGGATGCGAATCGAGTGCCATGCGCACTGCTTGATGGCTCTTTTGTAGCTTGGAGTGCAGCGAAAGCTACGGGCCCAAGGTCAGACCTTGGAGAGGTGCTGATCCTGTTTGGTTGCACGTGCTGCGAAAACAGCAACTGAAGCTACGACCTCGGACTAGCAGTCCTCACTTCGGTCCAAGGTAACGATGGGATCTAGTGCCAGGTCCGAGAACTGACAGCGGACCTGAGGACTTGTCCGTAATTACGTCAAGGTCACGTGATACGCGCATTTCTCTGGTCTGCGGGCCTAGTTCCTAAGACTGCAGCCGCCGTGTGAATACTGCTTAAGAATAATTAAATTGAATTAAAAATCACAGGTGAGACGCGGCTTACCCACCGAAGTAAATGTGGTCTATTGGGGCGGAGCTCGTTCAAAGATGTCATTAATTCCTCTCCTTTTTGGAGCGCCACCTATCGAATGGAGAAGAGACGCGTCGTCGCCGACTTGCTCGCCGTACAGCGGGGATCCCTTTTAGTTTATTCAGTTCGATTATGAGTTCTACCTTAACTTGGGTCCAATTCGACACAAACCCCGCGTCCGCCTGCACCGGAGCTGAGCCGTTAATCCTTCGGCTCTAAGCCGCGTTTTGGGAAACCCAAGACGTCATTTGTTCGTGCGACAAAGCGGACTAACAGGGCGGATTTAAATGTGAATTCCTAACAACTGTCCTTCTCCTATTCCCAGTTTAGTTTCGGCTGTGAAACACTAGCCGTACGGGATTTCACGTCGCAGCGGCAGTCAATGAGGAGCCATTCATTGATGAATTTAATCGCGGATCAAGTGGACAAAGGGCACGTATTAACTAACGCTTCTAGATAAAACGCTCCCATCGCGTTTCTTGAAAGTGCCGACGTATCTTTGAAGAGGCCACTGTGGGACTTAAGGGCTTGAGGAATCGAATGACGCCGTACAGCACCAGAATGAAATGAAAGGCGTCACTTTGTGCCCGCAAAACGGGGTTCGCATTGCGAGTAGGTTGTCGCTACTCCTAAAACAATATAACGTACTATTCTTACTTATTATTAGAGAGTTTTAGGGAACCGGAACAACATACGATCAGAGTAAACAAAAACGATCAATCACCTTGGACTCGGACTGAGTCGACCGATCGTGTGCCTCCTAAACGGCTACAGTGGCTTGGGGTGTTGGGGTAGTGTAGTTACCGCGTAGCCTCCACCTTGCATCGGGAACGGCCGCTCCTTGAAGACGTGTGGTGGCGCTTTGATCCGCAGTACCGTTCGGGGGTTCGGGGCCTCCACCGGCCGGCGAGATAGAGGCACCCTAACACACTTCATAACTAATATAAATACCTCACAAACAATTATTTGTTTCCAGTGAACTTCCCACGACATGATTTGTGTTCGTAGGTGAATAAAAATGTGAAACTAGCAGACGACAGTGAAGTCGACTGCTGCGAATCGGCCGGAGCTGGCCGGAGCCAAGCTGGCCAGGCGGCCAAGCCGGAGCCATAGCCGGAACGACGGTGCTGCAAGCGCCAGCGCCACCCGCGGCCGTCTTCCAACGCTGTGCCGCTTCTCCGGTTTCCTTCGTTACACTCACCCCTTTAAGCCACTGTAAAACGGCTTCGGGGGAACCGTTATTGGCAGACGAGAGCGGACGATCGGTGCAGGTCGCGCCCCCTGGCAGCAGGAAAACCTGCACTCGGCCTCATCGAGAAAAGACAGATTTGCGTGTTTGTACAAATCGTAGAAACTCTCCGGGTAAATAAAAATCGCATCCGAAACATATAAAGAACCTAAAACAATGTATACCTACTTATAGTTCGTCTCGTTTTTACTCGAATGAATGTGCTTCCGCAATTCAAAACCTGGCGCTCCATGGCATGTCACCAGTGGCACTGCGAAGTTCTAGAAATGTTCGTCTGCTAAAGGAGCAGACCGAGCTTTCCGACAACAACGGCGCTCGATCTTTCTGACGATGACTTGGAGTAGGCTCTGTTTGGCAAAAAAGCAATTTACAAAACGTTCTTTTGTGCGACTGTCTGCACTACTAAGGAAGGCTATACTCCGTTTCACCTTAGGTGCGAGCGGAAGTCAAAGCAGGAGCGCAGAACCCAACGATTTGCGCGTTCCTGACCTCGCACGCGGGCTCGTGCGGTGCGGGCTTTGCTTCACGCTGTATGCTCGCACTTCTGGCTTCGGCTGCGCCTGAAAATAAGGTGAAGTGATGTATAGGTTATGAACGGAATAAAAAATACTTCGCAGAGGCGAGAACTCGAGGTCGGCTTCCAGTGTAGCCCTTTCATTCTGATATCCTCTATGTTTGCTTCTCGGGCCGTTTTCTCCCTTGCGGGAATCGGTACATTTCAGAACCTTTTCTGTGCGCTGTTCGAGCAGTCCACAGCATTGCTAGCACCCCATTTTCTTCAGACGCTTTGTAATAATGTCCAGCGATGTCATAAGTACTGGATTCGAGCCACGCAGAGTATTTGCCTGCATGAAGCTGAAAAAAAATGCCACCCGCTTGTTAAAAAAGGGGATCGCCTCCAGAAATGCATACATCAAATTTGAGTGCCACAACGCTACAAAAAGCTCGCAAAGGTAGTACAAGCTCTCACTGAGTGTTCAAAGCAACAATTTGGTCGCTTTGAAACACTTAGGATGCCGCCGAACGTTAAAAAATATCACGGTTTTCGGCCCGTTTATGAACGGCCGCCGTTCATTATTGGGTTGCAGTTTTATTGTTATTTTTACTCACTTTACTTGGATAAGCACTGCGCATCATAAATGCATCTTTTTCAATCTTCTCGTAACGTTAACAAACACGCGAGCGCCAAAAACTCTCGGAGCATCAGCGCGTCAAGGAAGCCCCACTCGCACGGCGGCACAACATGGTGGACCCGGAGCAAAGCTCAATCGGCTAAATCTAGCCGGACGTAATTCTTTTTCGGCGCCGCGTTTACGCCTTTAAGTACGATCATTCAAAGGGCGGGAGTAAAAAAAAGGATTAGCGCCTAGCACCTCCCGAAGTAGAAAGATATCATCTTCCGCTGAAACCCGCTTGCGAGGAGGAGGCGGGGGGACGGAGGTAGATACGGCGCTCATGTTGCTCTCTTAAGAGTCCGTTCACACTCTTGCAACCGAGTTCGACCGAGAGAGACCAAACCGGTTTTTAAGCCTCTTGCGATCTCTTAGGACCAGCTCCGCTGCAGCCGAGCGGGTTCTAAGAGATCGCAAGAGCTTACCGGTTCTCTCGACCTCTCGGTCGCAAGAGTGTGAATGGTCTTACGGTAAAGATAGCAGACGATCACGGTCGCACGCCCGCGAACCGATCGTTGAGCGGTGTACGGTACGACCACGAAAAATAAAAGTAAAGGAAAACCTGTAACTTTACTGCTGTGCACTTATTAAAACTATCACCCAATATTTAAAGGGCTCGTTTTATAGGATATATGTGATTAGCATTAGAAGACATATTTTAATTCAGAAACATTTTTAAACTAAAAAGTATCCAGAGCCTTGATGAGAAGGCTGTTTGCTCACTCTGTTGACACTAGAGATAACCCTCAGTCATAAAGCGGCTGTAAAAACGGGTGATAAGTGCTCGAAATGCACATCCGAACGTTTGCATGAAAAAAAAAAAAAAAAACATCACATAAAATATCAAAAACGTAATATTGAAAAAACTGAAAAATATAAAAAAAACTTAAAACATGAAAAAAAAACTTAAAATATAAAACCTACAATAAGAAAAAAAGTTAGAATATAAAAAAACGGAATATAAAAAACTTCAAATATAAAAAGCTAAAAATATAAAAAGCATAATATATAAAAAAATTAAAATATAAAAAAACTTAACTATAAAAAAAAAAACTTAAAATATGAAAAAAAAGCTTAAAGTATGAAACAAAATTGAAAATATGAAATAAAAACTTAAAATATAAAAAACAAAAAATATGAAAAAGATAAAATATAAAAACCGTAAAATATAAAAAAAAACTTTAAAATAGAAAAAGAAAAAAAAAAAGGTGTGTGGGCCAACAGGATTTGAACTCTCCATCACCATGCCCCTACGGGTTCGCGAAACTGACGCTCCAATCCACTGAGCTACTGCGCAAACGATTGTCGCATCTGCTAAACATTAATTTATCTCTATGGAAGATGTCCTATTGCGTTTTGTTCTGAATTTTTCTTTTTATTTGCTGAATCCACCTTTATGCACTTGCTGTCACATATGGCGCTCTTGCCAGGCACTACCACGAGTTCTTTTAATCATGTTTGAAGCCACCGCACGCTCTCTCCGCCAGCGAAATAGCCGTTTTGCTAACCAAGCGAGACTGTCCCTGTCGGCCATTGATCGTGCCGGTCGTGCGCTTACGGTTCGACCACCGCATTACGGTAAGATCGCAGAGGACAAGCGCATGCGCAGTTCGTACCGTAGGGCCGATCGTACCGTATTGGATGTGCAAAAACGGTTCCCTAAAACTCTCTATTAAGTGCAACCACATGTTTCTATCCCTGTTCAAAACAAAGCAGCTTCGAATGCTGCGGGTCTCCGATTGTAGGATGTTTATTTCAATAAAAACTAAACTCATTGGAAGCGTGCTACAGTGCGATAGCCTACAAGTGATACAAAAAATACATTTAAAAGTAAACCATGTATAACCGTATAAACGAGGTAGAAGCGCTTAAAGTCATAAATTGGTATCCCACTTATCAGGCGAAAGTGACCCCCCCCCCTTCCCGCTGACTGCCGCCATGGTGTTACATTGTGACCCTTAGGCACGTGACCGTACCAAATCCTGAGGCTTTTACGCAAAACTGAGCCGAGATTTGTATCGCGATCGCTGTAGAAAACAGGATAACTATTTTTTATTACTGTTAGCCCGAGAGATCAGTGTCTAGCTCCGATGAAAACCCAAAATACAGCATCGCGGCTAACGGCATCTAGCGGAGCCATTGCGAAGCTGCCCGAGTTTTTGTCGTAAAAGCACATTTTGGACCTAAAACAAACGAAACATAACTTATCTTGTCGGTACTGTTATTAAAGATCAATAAGCAATTGTTTTTGCGCGGTACTTTGTTAAACTCTAGGCGTAACACTAAAAGGTCACGTGTCTAGTCGTGAAAAATGTGCAACTTGACGGAGGCCGGGTGGCGGTCACTTTCAGCTGCCAGTTTATCGCTCTAAGACCCTCTGCCTCATTGGGCCGTATAGACAACAACTCTACATTAATTCCTCCCAAAATTTTCATTCATCGGCCATGTTCGCAAAAGATAGCCACGACTACGATGTATCAATACAGCTTCTGAACTTTAAAACTCTTATCCTTCACACATTTCGTTCATTTTGTTCAGACCTCAAAAAACATCTTTAAAGACGAAGCGATCTTTCTCCTGGATAAGGCTGTAGGCCGCGCCAGAGATCAAGGTATTTGTGCAACGTAAAATGAATGCCTAAAGGTGACTCATTAACTTTGTAAGTTTACCCTTATTTTCACATTCTAATTATAGACATGCGCTAATTGAAATAATTTTTGCACTTGTTTAAATCACACAAAATCTTTCTTGCACTCTTTCATTGAAAACAGGGGCTGTTTTAGCTCTTAGGTTCAACATTTACGTTTCTTTTTTCTTGTTTGCTTAAAAGTCAAATGCTCCAAAATGCGTCTTCGACGCATCGGAGCGTAAGCAGGTGCTTGCCAATCACAGGGTAACATATCGGACGCGCGGGGGACGCCCGATGACAAGGTATACCCCAGCACCTGCCGTCATTGGTCGAAGTAGGGGGTAGACAAAAGCGCGTGTACAGATTTGGTGGGGTAAACAAACGCACGAGTACCGCAAGGGAGTAGACGAACCCGCACGCCGTCTTCGCGTCAATAGCTGGTCGCTCGCCCTCTCGCGGCGGAAACGGGAAGCACTCCAGTGAGGGTCCCCCGGTTCTCCTGCTCAGCAGGCACGGCGGAACTGCTCGAGATCATTGCTTGGGAAATGTCACTTCTGTATGCGAACAACACTCTTCACTGTCCCAACGTAGAGCTGCACCCGGTATGGGATTGTACCTCAGAGTTTTATTGTAGGAGCAAACGCAAGTGGTATGAGTTTGCGTTAGAGTTGCGTGCTCCACGATGCACACGCGCGTCGTTTCCATACGCCAAAACAAGACCGCAATTTCGGGCTCCGCGCACGCGCAGTGTGGAACATTTTCATTTTGTAAGTGAGAGCTCGAATAAATAAAAGAAATAACAGTTGTCCCTCTACCGGCACCACCAAACGGTATAAGAGGTTTATGCCAATTAAAAATAAATAAATAAGGTTTAAAATGACGAAAAATAAAACTTTATTTTAATGCCAATCAACAAAAAATTGCAGAGCCCTTTCACTTCACGTGAAGATGAAGGACCAGTGAAGCTGTTATTTTTACATCTAGGACGACCTCAAGGACGACTTCTAGGACGATCTCGAGGACGACCTCCAAGAGGACTTCCAGGACGACCTCGAGGACAATGCCTAGAGATGATAACAAGGGATCAGGACCTCACTATCTAATAATGCCAAGAAAGGCTGACTCCCGCTGGTTGCCCCC